>UESW01004126.1:946153-1043214 GCA_900491605.1 Calamus simplicifolius
TGATGCTTCAAATGATACTTTAAAACCTTTATCACATAATTGGCTAATACTTATTAGATTATGTTTCAAACCATTGACATATAAAATATTTTCAATATATATGGAGGGAGTTATTTGAATATTACCAAACCCCATGATTTGGCCTTTGCCATTATCACCAAACGTAACAACTCCTCCTCTTTTGCTCTCAAGGGTGATGAATTGATCATTGTCACCCGTCATGTGTCTTGAGCAACCGCTATCGAGATACCATTTTTGCTTTGAATTTTTGGCCGCAAGACACTCCTGCAAAAATAATTAAGTCTTATATTTAGGTACCCAAGCCTTCTTGGGTCCTTCATGGTTAGTAGCATAAAAGATCGTTCCTTTGGGAACCCATATTTTCTTACCTTTATTATTTAAAATTTTGTTACTATTTCTTGCATCACATTCATAGGATTTATGGCCTTTCTTGTTACAATAATGACATGTAACATTATCTCTATTTTGTTCTTTTCTAAAAAAGTTTTTAACAAATTTTTATTTTAAGTTAGGTCTATATCCTAAACCAGCTTTATCATATATAGCTCTTTGATTGCTTAACAATAAATTAAGTTTTCAGAATTATAAGTAAATTTATCAATAATATTCTTATATTTATCAACTTCCTTCTTTAGCTTATCATTTTCATTGAAAATTGATTCTCTTTCTTTTATCATATTTTCTTTTCAGATTTCAGCATTTTAATTTCATTAGTAAGATCATCTTTTTCTCTAATAAGAATTGAGTTATCATTTTTCATAGATTTGTATTTCTTTTTCAAAACTTTAAAATCATCTACTAGTTCATTGAAAGCTTCAAATAATTCATCAAATGCAAGCTCATCACTAGGGTTTTTGAAACTTACCTCGCTGTCGTCGTTTGCCATAAAGCAAATGTTTGCAACTTCTTTTTGTTCTTCCTCTGAAGAGGATTCATCGCTGTCACTCCAGGTTGCAACATAGGCTTTCTTCTTCTTCTTGTAAGTCTTCTTCAATTGTGGACAATCGTATCTAAAGTGCCCCGGTTTCTTACACTCATAGCAAATCAAGGGGTCTTTCTCTTTGTCCTTGTCCTTTTCCTTTTCTTTTCTCCTTCCATCTTAATTCCAGATTTCTTCTTGTGGAAGGGTCTCCTTCTTCTCATGAATTTTTTGAATTTACTTGCTAGAAGAGCTGTCTCATCATCATCATCATCATTATCACTGCAGCTCTCCTCACTTTCTGCAGCCTTAAGAGCTATAGTCTTTTTCTTCTTTACATCTTCTTCTATGTGCTGCTTCATAGTTAATTCATGGGTCATAAGGGATCCAAGTAGCTCCTCCAAGGGTAAGGTGTTGAGGTCCTTGGCTTTTTGGATTGCTGTCACTTTTGCTTCCCAAGTCCTTGGTAGTGACCTAAGAATTTTGCGAACAAGTTCAAAATTAGTATAAGTCTTGCCTAGACTTTTCAAACTATTCACAATATCGGTGAATCTAGTGTACATGCATGCTATAGTTTCAGTTTGCTCCATGCTAAATAATTCATATTTATGAACAAGAATATTTATCTTAGATTCTTTTACTTGATTAGTGCCCTCATGGGTAACCTCTAATCTATCCCATATTTCTTTTGCAGAATTACATGTAGAAATGCGATTAAATTCGTTTGCATCTAATGAACAATACAAGACATTCATGGCCTTAGCATTGAGCTGAGCCATTTTCCTATCATTATCATTCCAAGCCCTTTCGGGCTTATGAACAATAAAGCCATCAACAATGTGTGTGGGTGTGCTAGGTCCATTAATTATAACACTTCACAATTCATAATCAGAAGCTTGAATGAATATCCTCATTCTTGCTTTCCAATATGAATAGTTGGAACCATTAAATAAGGGAGGTCTATTTGTAGAATGACCTTCAGCAAATGAAGATCCAACTTGAGCTACCATTTGGATCTTTAGCTCTTGATCGTGTGATCAGATTCAAATGAGCACTAGCTCTGATACCAATTGTTGGGCCAGATGGCAACCCAAGAGGGGGGATGAATTGGGTTCTTTAAAAAATTTTAACCTTTTAAAACTATTGGCTTCAATATAAATGAAATTAAATGCAATGCAAATATAAATCACAAACAAGGAGATAGAGATAGAGATAATAGAAGCACGGCAAATACAAAGATTTTATAGTGGTTCGGTGTATCCAACACCTACGTCCACTCCCAAGATTCACTTGGGTCCACACTATAATCCTCTTGATTACAGTCGAGTTATTTTCCAAGATCACAACTCACAACTTGTTGTTTTACCCGGGATCATAACGAACCCAACCGATTTTACGGGCTCACCAGCACAAAACCCTAAACTCAAGCTATTCTAGCTTGACCCGAGGTATACAACCTCCACTAGTTCAATCCCCCTGATTGAACCAGCAAAAACAAGAAAGAATAATGTTTAAGATACAAGACAGCTCCTTAAATGAGCAAATATTCAAATAAATGAACAAGGTTTAGAAAAGCCTATTTGAAGTGGATTGGATTTAAGCTTTTCTTCTTTTCTTCTTTTCCTCTTCTCTTTGGAGATGTTGAATCAGGCCTCAGCTTTGATTCGTTGCAGTTGTAGCAGATGAGAAGTTGGAAAATCTTCAAAACCGAGCTTCTTCCCCTTTTTTGTGAATCCTTCGATTTTTCAAATTTGAACGCCTTGGATTCTTCTTTGAGCTTTGTGAAGTGGAAGGATTTGAATTTGAATACTTCTCTCTTGGATTTCAGGCTCAAGACTTCTCGGATTTTTGATTTGAAAATTCTCTCTATTTTCTATTTTTCCTTTTCATTATTTTTTTTTAAAACGGGCGTTCTCCCTTTTTATAGATTTTCTTTAATCCGTTTTTGGAAAAAAACTAGCCGTTGGAGTGTACCTGAAAACAAAATATATCCGTTAGAAGTTAGGTAAAAAGGAAATATTACCGTTAGAGCTGATCTGGCATTTTAAATTTTCGTCCCAGATAGGTTGGAGTTGGCTCCAACTTTTTAGATGTCGGCTCCAAGTCGTTTATCCAAAAATAGAAAGTTCTGAGTTCGTCGAGGAGTCGGCTCTGAAAAAGTTAGGTGTCGGCTCCAGAATACTATGTGTGTCAGCTCCAAGATGCTCAGAAAACAAGCATTCTATCCCTGCATCGGAGTCGACTCCAGACACTGTAAGTGTCGACTCCAAACTCTGGGTGTCAGCTCCAAAACTCTAGGTTTCGGCTCGGGACCGTATCAAAAATCAGAAGAATATTTGACTGGCCATGGGGTTGCCTCTAGGAATTCTAGGTGTTGACTCCAGGTTCTGAAACTTTAAAACTTATGATTTGCAATTGATTCAAAACTCATTTCTTAATACCTTTAAATCGATCAAATATTTTTAAGCCCTGAAATACTTGTCAAATCCATTAGTAATCAAATAAATATACTCAATTCTTTATTAATCATCAAAATCAATAATTGGGTCAACAATCTCCCCCTTTTTGATGATTATAAAAACATTGAGTATATGCTTAGTATTCTTAAATTAAAATTTTCAAGAAAGTGATCCTCACAAGCAAGCTCCCCTTGAATAAGGTAGCTCCCCCTGTGAAGTTCAAATTATCAATTGTATCTCCCTATTGCTTTACATTTTTATCAATTGTTCTTCTTATTGCTTTACATATTTGATACCAATTAAATAAATGCCAATTAAAGCATAACTAGTCAATGCATATACGACATAACTTTCATTCAAATGCATATACGACATAACTTTCTCCCCCTTTTTTGTAATCAATAAAAAAATAAAGAAAAGTTAAGTCAAAAAATAAACTTGATAGATCAAAAGATAATTTCATTTCATCGAGAGTCAAGTATTACAAAAGAAACTGTGCTTTCATACATAAAAACTTAAACTTCATTACATCAAAAACTAAACATTCATTACAAACATCAAAACTTTGACTTCATTACAAGAAAATTACAGATTGTTTCTAATGATCCTTGTCAAATGATCTAAAATCTTTCCATTCCATCATTTTGAGTGGCTACAAATTCTTTCAACCTTCTATCAACAAAAGAGCAAGCAGTCATAATTTTATCTTGAAGCTCTGCATTGCACTTTGAATAGGTCTCAGAATCTCCAAAGATATCTTTAAGTTCTTCAAATATATTCTTCAAATTACTACTTAAAGATCCAGCAGAAGAGCTAAGAGTATACTTGATTTTGGCAATCCGATCATCTAGGGAATAAAGTGTTTCTTTAAGATTCATAAATTTATTATCAAACTCAGTTTTCAGTTCATCCTTCTGAGCAGCAAGCAAGCATTTGAGTTGCTCCATTTGAAGGTCTGAAAATCCAACTGATGAAGTAGATGGCTGAACATGAATATGAGCAGGTGCAGGGGCAGGAACAGGACTCCTTGGCTGTGGAGAAGAAACCCTCACAGATGGACCAGCCTCACAAGGTTCAGAAGTCTAGGCTCAGGGGCTCTCTTATCCAAGTTACCTTTCCTTTCCCATTGCCCGTTAATCTTTACAAATCCCATCCTATGCAAAGTGGCCAGACTGTAATAATAGTGTGTCTCAGGTTCTTGGAGGGTTCATTGTCCAAAATTACAACCCCTTGGCTTCTAAATACCATAGTTAAAACCATGTCGTAGGGTAGTGACGATCTTCTCTTTACTCCAGCCTCGGCCATATAAAATATCATCATAGCAGCTAGGTTGATAGGTTGATCGGTCAATACACTGTCCATCACAACAATGTCCCACTCGGAGACATACTCAAAACGTCTGGTCTTTGGGAACAAAATTTGCTGCAAATGTTGTGTAGCAATCTTAATTCAAGGCAACTGGTTAGCCCTAATCTCCTCAAATTCTTAACCTCTCTTCCTAACATCCTCGATAGGGCCGCTGATCTCTCACTGTGCATATCCGCAGCTAATCCGGTAATGGGGATGCTTAGGAGATTTCCTAATTTTTGAAATGTAAGATGAATCCGTTTGCCTCTAACAGAGCTCACTAAACCACCATCACCTCTCGATAAATTAAAGTAAAATTCTTTCACTAGTGCTGGGTAAGTAGGAACATCAAGACAACAAACTCTATCCCATCCAAGCTCCTTGAGTTGATTACCAATCAAAAAACCTTTGGATTGAAAGAACTCAAAGTCAACTTTCCTACCCATTGTGATTACCCTCCCTGCTAGGGTATCTACCTGAGGTGAAGTGGTGTTGGGATTGTCTGAATCGGTGGAGGAATCCTCGCTTGGAGACGGCTCGCGGACGGGTCACCTCACAGAGCGTTTTTCGGTCACCACAGGCGCTCCAATCACCGAACCTCTCCTCTTAGGTGCCATTGGATCCTTAGGAAAGCTTGGGTAGAGTGGAATTAGAGATGGGAGGCTTTGAGAGAGTTTTGGAAGAGTTTGGTAGAGGATTTGAAAAGTTACGAAATGACGAGGTGTCGACTCTGCCCTAATAAAGTCGATTTGGGATTCTCAGGTTCGACTCCTGCAAAGTCGGGTGTCGACTCCAAATCGCTAATACAGTCAGCGCTCGAACTGAAGTCGGCTCCACTTATACGGGTGTCGGCTCCAAGGTCAGGGACCGAGAGTGACACAGGCAAAGGTGTCGACTCCTCATTCTGAGGTGTCGACTCCAATGACAGTTTCAGAGAAAAATAATTGAGATTCAAACATCTGAAACTTGTCAAAATAAATTCATAAAATTTTGATAAAATTTTGGAGAACGAAGAATCAAGTTGCTCAGATGACTAGATAATTTGTCCTTAAAATTATGAAGGGAATATCAAGAAATTAATAGAAATCTAGATAGTCATTCCTTAGTGTATCAAAATCAATCCAAAGGGTCACATATCCCTAATTCACCTCTAAGATAACAAAATCTCTCTTCACTCAAAGGTTTTGTAAATATATCAGCTAATTATTCTTCAGTAAACATATTCAAGACAAATTTCATTATTAGCTACATGTTCTCTTATAAAGTGATATCTAATTTCAATGTGTTTTGTTCTTGAATGTTGAATTGGATTTTTAGTTAGATTTATTGCACTTGTGTTATCACATCTAATTAGAGTTTTATCAAGTGTTATGCCATAATCTTCAAGTTGTCTCTTAATCCAAAGGATTTGAGCACAGCAACTTCCAGCTGCAACATATTCTGCTTTAACAGTAGATAATGTAACCGAATTTTGCTTTTTGCTAAACCAAGAGATTAAGTTACTACCTAAGAATTGACATGCTCCACTTGTACTTTTTCTATCTAATTTACATCCAGCATAGTCAGAGTCAGAGTATGCAATCAGGTTTAATGTTGAGTCTCTAGAATACCACAAACCTGCATTTTTAGTTCCACTTAAATATCTTAAAATTCTTTTTACAGCAATTAAGTGAGATTCTTTAGGTTCAGATTAAATCTAGCGCATAGACATACAGCAAATATGATATCTGGTCTACTAGCTGTTAAGTAAAGAAGAGATCCGATCATACCTCTGTAATATTTTGATCTACTTTCTTACCATCTTCATCTTTGTCCAGCTTGCATGAAGGACTCATAGGAGTTCCAAGTGGTTTGATTGACTCCATTCCAAACTTCTTGAGCAGTTCTTTTGTGTATTTGGCTTGATTGATGAAAATTCATTTTTTGCTTTGCTTGATTTGAAGTCCTAGGAAGAAGTTGAGTTCTCCCATCATGCTCATTTCAAACTCACCCTGCATCAACTTAGCAAATTCTTGACATAACAAATTGTTAGTAGCACTGAATACAATATCATCAACATATATTTGTACTACTAATAAATCGTTGTCTTTTCTTTTCAAAAATAGTGTTTTATCAATATTTCCTCTTATAAAATCATTTTCAATCAGAAATTTACTTAATCTTTCATACCAAGCTCTAGGTGCTTGTTTTAAACCATATAGTGCTTTGTGCAATTTAAAAACATGATTTGGAAATTCATGACCTTCAAAACCAGGTGGTTGTTCAACAAAAACCTTCTCATTTATAAATCCATTTAAAAATGCACTTTTAACATTCATTTGAAATAAATTGATATGCATATGACATGCAAATGCAAGTAATAATCTAATTGCTTCTAGTCTAGCTACAGGTGCAAAAGTTTCATCAAAATCAATTCCTTCTTCTTGATTATATCCTTTTGCAACTAATCTAGCTTTATTTCTAATTACTATGCCATTTTCATCTAATTTATTTCTAAATACCCATTTTGATCCTATAACAGAATGATCTTTAGTTCTATCTACAAGAGTCCAAACGTTATTTCTAGTAAATTGATTTAATTCTTCTTGCATAGCTAACATCCAATTATTATCTTTTTCTGCTTCTTCAATAGTTTTAGTTCAATTTGAGATACAAATGCAAGATGATTATTGATGTTTCTCATTGATGATCTAGTTCTTACTCCTTGAGATGGATCCACCTATAATTAATTCATTTGGATGACCATAGGCATATCTCCAGTCTCTAGAAAGATCTACATCATTATGATTTGCATCAACAACATCAACATTAGGAGAATCATTATCCTTAGCTTCTTGTTCATGATCCGAAGATACATCTATATTTAATTTTTCAATATCTCTTTCTAGAATGTTTGTATCTTCCTCATCATCAATCTTTTCAGACCTCGATACTAAAGATTCATCAAAAATTACATGAATTGATTCTTCTACAATTAAGTTTCTCTTGTTAAATACTCTATAGGCTTTACTAGATGTTGAATATCCTAAGAAAATGCCCTCGTTAGATTTTGCATCAAATTTTTCAAGATTATCTTTACCATTATTATGAATGAAACATTTACAACCAAATGCATGAAAGTAACTTATGTTTGGTTTTCTATTATTCCATAGTTCATAAGGAGTTTTCTTAATGATTGGCATAATTAAAGCTCTATTAAGAATGTAACATGCCGTGTTTATAGCTTCCGCCCAAAAGTATTTTGGTAAGTTGCTTTCACATAGCATGGTACGGGCCATGTCTTCTAAAGTTCTATTTTTCTTTCAACTACTCATTTTGTTGTGGTGTTCTAGGTGCAGAAAAATTATGATGAATTTTATTTTCTATGCAAAAGTTTTCAAATAAATAATTTTCAAATTCAGTGCCATGATCACTTCTTAGAGACACTATGGTGTTGTTTTTCTCATTTGTGAACTTCTTGAAGAATTTTAAAAATAATGGAAAGGTCTCATCCTTACGAGCTAAAAACAATACCCAAGTGTATCTAGAGTAATCATCTACAATCACAAGACCATATTTCTTTTCTCCTAGACTTGTGGTTCTAGTAGGTCCAAAAAGATCTATATGAAGTAGTTCAAGTGGCTTAGAAGTGGAAACAATATTTTTGTTTTGAAAGAATTTCTAGTTTGTTTTCCAAATTGACATGCATCACAAATTTTGTTATTTTCAAAATCTAGTTGTGGAAGTCCTTTTACTAAATCCATTCTTATTAATTTTGAAATAAGGTATGTGCTTGCATGACCTAATCTACGATGCCATAACCAACCAATCTCATTCATATTAGCATTATTAGCAACTAAGCAATGATTACTAGTAGACAAATTGTCTAAATCAATCAAGTATACATTGCCATTTCTATTTCCAATAAAAATAATGCTATTATCAATGGGATTAGAAATAGTGCAGATTGATGCTTCAAATGATACTTTAAAACCTTTATCACATAATTGGCTAATACTTATTAGATTATGTTTCAAACCATTGACATATAAAACATTTTTAATATATATGGAGGGAGTTATTTGAATATTACCAAACCCCATGATTTGGCCTTTGCCATTATCATCAAACGTAACAACTCCTCCTCTTTTGCTCTCAAGGGTGATGAATTGATCCTTATCACCCGTCATGTGTCTTGAGCAGCCGCTATCGAGATACCATTTTCGCTTTGAATTTTTTGCCGCAAGACACTCCTGCAAAAATAATTAAGTCTTATATTTAGGTACCCAAGCCTTCTTGGGTCCTTCATGGTTAGTAGCATAAAAGTTCGTTCCTTTGGAAACCCATATTTTCTTGCCTTTATTATTTAAATTTTTGTTACTATTTCTTGCATCACATTCATAGGATTTATGGCCTTTCTTGTTACAATAATGACATGTAACATTATCTCTATTTTGTTCTTTTCTAAAAAAGTTTTTGACAATTTTTGTTTTAAGTTAGGTCTATATCCTAAACCAGCTTTATCATATATAGCTCTTTGATTGCTTAACAATAAATTAAGTTTTTCAGAACTATAAGTAAATTTATCAACAATATTCTTATATTTATCAACTTCCTTCTTTAGCTTATAATTTCATTGGAAATTGATTCTCTTTCTTTTGTCATATTTTCTTTTTCAGATTTCAGCATTTTAATTTCATTAGTAAGATCATCTTTTCTCTAATAAGAATTGAGTTATCATTTTTAAAGATTTGTATTTCTTTTTCAAAACTTTAAAATCATCTACTAGTTCATTGAAAGCTTCAAATAATTCATCAAATGCAAGCTCATCACTAGGGTTTTCGGAACTTACCTCGCTGTCGTTGTTTGCCATAAAGTAAATGTTTGCAACTTCTTTTTGTTCTTCCTCTGAAGAGGATTCATCGCTGTCACTCCAGGTTGCAACATAGGCTTTCTTCTTCTTCTTGTAAGTCTTCTTCAATTGTGGACAATCGTATCTAAAGTGCTCCGGTTTCTTACACTCATAGCAAATCAAGGGGTCTTTCTCTTTGTTCTTGTCCTTTTCCTTTTCTTTTTCTCCTTCCATCTTAATTCCAGATTTCTTCTTGTGGAAGGGTCTCCTTCTTCTCATGGATTTTTTGAATTTTCTTGCTAGAAGAGCTGTCTCATCATCATCATCATCATTATCACTGCAGCTCTCCTCACTTTCTGCAGCCTTAAGAGCTATAGTCTTTTTCTTCTTCACATCTTCTTCTATGTGCTGCTTCATAGTTAATTCATGGGTCATAAGGGATCCAAGTAGCTCCTCCAAGGGTAAGGTGTTGAGGTCCTTGGCTTCTTGGATTGCTGTTACTTTTGCTTCCCAAGTCCTTGGTAGTGACCTAAGAATTTTGCGAACAAGTTCAGAATTAGTATAAGTCTTGCCTAGACTTTTCAAACTATTCACAATATCGATGAATCTAGTGTACATGCATGCTATAGTTTCAGTTTGCTCCATGCTAAATAATTCATATTTATGAACAAGAATATTTATCTTAGATTCTTTACTTGATTAGTACCCTCATGGGTAACCTCTAATCTATCCCATATTTCTTTTGTAGAATTATATGTAGAAATGCGATTAAATTCGTTTGCATCTAATGAACAATACAAGACATTCATGGCCTTAGCATTGAGCTGAGCCATTTTTCTATCATTACCATTCCAATCCCTTTCGGGCTTAGGAACAATAGAGCCATCAACAATGTGTGTGGGTGTGCTAGGTCCATTAATTATAACACTCCACAATTCATAATCAGAAGCTTGAATGAATATCCTCATTATTGCTTTCCAATATGAATAGTTGGAACCATTAAATAAGGGAGGTCTATTTGTAGAATGACCTTCAGCAAATGAAGATCCAACTTGAGCTGCCATTTGGAATTTTAGCTCTTGATCGTGTGATCAGATTCAAATGAGCACTAGCTCTGATACCAATTGTTGGCCCAGATGGCAACCCAAGAGGGGGGGTGAATTGGGTTCTTTAAAAATTTTTAACCTTTTAAAACTATTGGCTTCAAGATAAATAAAATTAAATGCAATGCAAACATAAAGCACAAACAAGGAGATAGAGATAGAGATAATAGAAGCACGACAAACACAAAGATTTTATAGTGGTTCGATGTATCCAACACCTACGTCCACTCCCAATATTCACTTGGGTCCACACTATAATCCTCTTGATTACAGTCGAGTTATTTTTCAAGATCACAACTCACAACTTATTGTTTTACCCGGAATCACAACGAACCCAGCCAGTTTCTGGGCTCACCAGCACAAAACCCTAAACTCAAGCTATTCTAGCTTGACCCGAGGTATACAACCTCCACTAGTTCAATCCCCCTGATTGAACCAGCAAAAATAAGAAAGAATAATGTTTAAGATACAAGACAGCTCCTTAAATGAGCAAATATTCAAATAAATGAACAAGGTTTAGAAAAACCTGTTTGAAGTGGATTGGATTTGAGCTTTTCTTCTTTTCTTCTTTTCTCTTCTCTTTGGAGATGTTGAATCAGGCCTCAGCTTTGATTCGTTGTAGATGTAGCAGATGAGAAGTTGAAAAATCTTCAAAACAGAGCTTCTTCCCCTTTTTGTGAATCCTTCGATTTTTCAAATTTGAACGCTTTGGATTCTTCTTTGAGCTTTGTGAAGTGGAAGGATTTGAATTTGAATACTTCTCTCTTAGATTTCAGGCTCAAGACTTCTCGGATTTTTGATTTGAATATTCTCTCTATTTTCCATTTTTCCTTTTCAATTCGTTGTTTTTTTTTAAAACGGGCGTTCTCCCTTTTTATAGATTTTCTTTAATCCGTTTTTGGAAAAAAACTAGCCGTTGGAGTGTACCTGGAAACAAAATATATCCGTTAGAAGTTAGGTAAAAAGGAAATATTACTGTTAGAGCTGATCTGGCATTTTAAATTTTTGTCCCAGACAGGTTGGAGTCGGCTCCAACTTTTCAGGTATCGGCTCCAAGTCGTTTATCCAAAAATAGAAAGTTCTGAGTTCATTGAGGAGTCGGCTCGAAAAGTTAGGTGTCGACTCGCCATCGTCAGGTGTCGACTCCAGAATACTGTGTGTCGGCTACAAGATGCTCAGAAAACAAGCGTTCTGTCCCCGCATCGGAGTCGGCTCCAGACACTGTAAGTGTCGACTCTGAAACTCTGGGTGTCGGCTCTGAAACTCTAGGTGTCGTCTCCAGACCGTATCAAAAATTAGAAGAATATTTGACTGGCCATAGGGTCGCCTCCAGGAATTCTAGGTGTCGACTCCATGTTCTGAAACTTTAAAACTTATGATTTGCAATTGATTCAAAACTCATTTCTTAATACCTTTAAATCGAACAAATATTTTTAAGCCCTGAAATCTTATCAAATCCATTAGTAATCAAATAAATATACTCAATTCCTTTATTAATCATCAAAATCAATAATTGGGTCAACAAATAGTACATCTTAAACAATGTCCAACATTTATTATGGAGAACTCACTCTCCAACTTAATAGTATTGTTTCACTCTCACAAAGTATGATTGTTCATGATTATGCGTTCATTCCAAACTCTCTGCAAAATGAAGCAGATGGGCTATCAATAGGTAGATAACAAATTGTGAGCATTGTTATGGGCCTCGATCATGCTATAAGATGATATGTTCCTCCATTATCTGCTATCAAAAAGATAAAAACTCGCAATATTTCCTACCTATAAAGGAAGCACTGACTGAACTTTCATCAAAAATTATTTTGAGAGTTTAAAACCTAGTTTAGGAGCATGACAGGATCAAATGCAAGGGAATGATTGTTTTTATGTTGGTAATAGTTTAAAATGGCATAAGGTGTGCAAGTAGAGGCTGAAGTAGATCAAAAATAAACCTGAAGCCATATCAAGTTATCATCACTTCCAAGATATGAATCATTACAATACTATCTATGTTCTATTTTCAACATCTTATTTAGTTTATAAGGTAAGAGCAAATATATTTCAGCATGAGTTTTTTTGATATAAAAATCAACAGATATCTAGACCAACAGTACAAACATAGTCATAAAAGGCCATTCAATTTATAATATAAAAATCAATAGATATCTAGAATAAGATCGGTGCTTATCTAAGAATGAGGCACAGATATGGAGTACGAGACCAAAAAAAAAAAAACTCCAAATAGCCGGAGGTAGTTAGAAGACGAAGAGATGGTGAGTCGACAAAAAAAAAATTCTGACAAGCTTGATGCAGGAGTTGGGGGGATCCCCAACTAGCCGAAAGTAGGTAGAGATGGAGGAATCGAAAGAGGCGACAAAGGGAAAAAAAAAATCCCAAGGAGCCGGAGTTTGGAGACGAAAAGATCGGGAGAGTCGACATAGGAAAAAAATTATTTTTTTGGCCGAGCCGGAGGTAAAAAGACTCCCAAATAGCATGAGGAAGGAGATGGTGAGATCGGGAGAGCCGACAAAAAAAGGCAACAAAAAAAAATCTTGATGAGCCAAAGGAAGGAGTGGGGGGATCGGCGGGATTGGGAGAACCGACACAAAAAGAAACGACACAAAAAGAAACCCACCAGGCTAGAGGTAGGAGATGACACGATCCGAAGTAGGAGATGGAGAAAAAAAATCAAAAATTTTTCCAAAAAGCCGAAGGTTGGAGACGGAAGATCGGGAGCAAGAAATATGGAGGAGAGTTGGAGACGAAAAGGGGAAGGGGAGAGGTCACGATTGGTGACAAAAAAGGTTCCTCTTTTTAATAACAATTTTGCCCTCAAGGGATAGCTAGGAAATAATCAGCTATTCCCTCACTTCCAAGAAAATAAATTGAAGGGATAACCCATGTAGGGGAATAAATTGAGGGGATAACCCATGGTTATCCCCTCTGGTTAAAATTATTTTTAACTAATTGGTGTAGTTGTGACTTTTGGGAATAAGGGGGATATCCTAGATATTCCCCTTTCTCAAATATAGCTTTAGGCCGTATTTTGATGGGAACAAGAGTAATTCCATTTTTCCTTCTCTGTTTTCCTAAGCGGTACGTCCTCACAATAGAGTTATTGTTCCTTGTTAAAACAAGGGATGACCTTCCTGGCTTTCCCATGCTTCTTCATAAGGGTCATGTTGTGCCCCCTAATCTAGCTTCTCTTTCCATGGCATTATCGCTATAAGTTAGCCTCCACATATACCCAGACACTCATTCTCTTTCCTCCAACCTTGACATTATAGTTTCCCCAAAATTATTTGTGGCTTTCCCTTCTGATTTTGTTGTCGTCGATTTTGGGTTTAACCATCAAATTTGGCTTGCTTGTGGCTTTGACAAACAATTTGGGATGCCTGCCAAATTTAAAGACGAAATTTTAGATGCATTATCCTTTGTTTAATATTTTCGGCTCAATGCCAGTTACAAATTATTATTTTATTATTTATATAGCTGATGAAGACAAGATCCTTGAACTTGGCATCTAGGCTAGTAGAAAAAATTGATCAATTCAAATCTTAGTGATGTTAGGATAAAAGGAAAATAATTTTAAAATTACATCATTTGTTTGTATTTGCTAACTGGTCATATAAGTCATATTGATAAGTATGAATATAATTACAAATGCATGTGAAATTAAAGCGAGATTCGGTATGACTCTTTTGAAAGATTGAGATGCTATGCCTGTAAATAAATAAAAAAATTCTAAATCGTTCATCATTTCCTAGAAGTTTCTCTCTCTCTCATCAAATCCCACCGGTCTTCTCTTCTTCCCTATTCTTTTTTTTTTTGTTTTTCCCCGCCATCCATACTTCGCCGCCGGTTCTCCTCTCTCTTCGCCATCGACCGCTGCCACCAAACACCGGAAACCCATCCCTCCTGCCCTCTCGTCTCTGTTCTTTCTTCCTCTTTCTGTTACCGGATTCTCGTCGTCGCTGGCTCTCTTCTCTCTTTCTCCTGCCGGACTTCACCCTCCATCTCGGCCACGTTGCCCTCCTCTCCGGCGAAGTTCGCCACCCACGGCTTCTCCACGTCCCCGACGAAATGCGTCCACTACCTCCGTCACCTTCTGTGATGCCCCTCCTAATAGTTTCACATTGGAAAATTAGGAATTGGTTGAGTGGTTTATAACCGGTTAAGCAAGAAGGACAAGACACCAATTGGATCCCTTTTTGGGCTGTGGTGGCCCAAGTTAGTGTGAACCTTGCTTTCTTGTAACGAAGCGGCCCGTGGGCCCGGGTCGTTACAATATGGTATCAGAGCCTCGCATCAGTCGGAAGTGCAGGAGCTAAGTGCCACACAGGGCAAAGTGCTACATCCATGAGGATGGGAGCCACCTCTTGAACCTGTAGGGGCCACCTCTAGAATCCTGCCTGCCTGGTGGCGACGAGGACGTCGCCTCTATAAGGGGGTAGATTGTGATGCCCCTCCTAATAGTTCCACATTGAAAAATTAGGAATTGGTTGAGTGGTTTATAACCGGTTAAGCAAGAAGGACAAGGCACCAATTAGATCCTTTTTGGGCTGTGGTGGCCCAAGTTGGTGTGGACCTTGTCCATCTTGCTTTCTTGTAACGAAATGGGCCCGTGGGCCCGGGTCGTTACACCTTCCTTGCTGCTGCTTCCCCTCCTCTTCCTCTCCATGGTTTCTTCTCTTGTCCACCGCCGTGACCTCCTTCGTTGTTGTCACTGGCGTCATCTTTCCCGTCGCCGACCACCTCTTCATCTTCGTCTCCAACAGCCGCCCAACCACCGCTGCCTCCCTTCTCTGTTACCCTCGCCGAGCCCCCCAGCATCTCCATCGGATCTCACCTCCACGGTCCTTCCTTTCTCACCGCCGCCGACGTCATGCGATTTCCGTCGGCTTCTTCCTTAATTACTATTTCGCCAATCTCCATTCCCTGCTTGATCTCCTTCCTCTGTCTCTCTTCTTCCTTCTTCACACCTCCTCCTTCATCTCTTCTTCCTTATTTGCTGCAGTCTCCTCCAGACCACCACCATGGCCGCTTTGATGCTGGAGATGGCGTCGGATGGGAGGAAGAAGACGGCTCTTAAGTTCTTGGCCCTTCTTCAGGTGGCCAGGTGAATGGTTAAATGGGCTGCTGGGTGGTTAACTAATGTGTAATGGGCCGGCTGGGATTGGTTCTGGGCTGGCCTAATGGGTATGGTGGGTCATGGCCCAATGGGCTGGATGGGCCATGGATCAACTGGGTTAATGGGTTTGACTTTCTTTTAAAATATAGATGTTGGTTTGGTCCATAGAAAAGTCTTATTGCACCGTACACACCATGAGTGGGATTGGCGTACAGCGCATGTGCACGTGCGCCAAGGGTAGAAATATTTTTTTCTCTTTTGGCAAGAGCATGTGCATGCGTCGCACGTGGTGCAGCAAGGCTTTTTCTTGGGCCCATTTAAATAATAAATGGGCTACAGGTGGGATTGGGCCGAGCTTATAGTTGGGTTTGCCTAATGGGTTAGTGGGATTGGATAGTGTTGGTTGGGCTGATAGCTAAATGTTAAGGAAAAAGTCTTTGCGCATCATGTGCGGTGCAGGATGCACGCATTGTGCACAGTGATTGGCTGCACGCATGTATGGCCGCACATGTGCTAAGAGCATTATTGTCCTTTTGCAATACAGAAAGAGTTTTCCAATGTTAAATGGGTGCTTATGACTTGGTTAGTAGTTGGGCTAACCAGTTAGCAGACTCAATTCTAAAGAATGATTCAAAGCCCAGCATATTATTTGGGCTTGAGCTTTGAGATAAATAAGCATGGATTAGTAGGGTATTTTTGTAAATATAATGAAGTGAAGAAAATCAATAATATTAGTAAATAATTAAATCTTGATTAAAACAGTTAAGTAAGATTAGTAGTCATTGAATTAAAGGGGTAAAATGGTCATTTTCAAGTTTTAGGTTAAAGGGATAAAATGATAATTTTTTAATCATGGATTTTGGTAAATTAATTGTTTATTCTTCATTATAGATGACCATTGATTGATTCGTCTTGTATTGAGTAGTTATTTGCCTTACATTGAGTAGTTATTAGAACAGCGTATCCTACTGTTGTGTGTGCATATATTTTTATGACTTACATGCTTGCATATATCATGCTTCATTGTTGGTTTTCTTTGGATGATTTGAATTGAGCATTATGTATTATCATGAGTTTGCATATATATGGTGGTATATTATTTTGTTATACAAAGTTTTTTGTTTTGATATGAGATTATGAGTTTTAGATATTTTGGAGGTGGTATGGTGTGACTTGATTGAGAGATATGTGGTGGAGTTATAATGGATATGGTATGGTGTGGCTTGATTGAGGAATATGTGATGGAGCTAAGATGCATATGGTATGGTATGGCATGGTTAAAGATATGGTGTGCATGAAAAGTACTATTAGTACATAGTACCAATTCAAGAGTACTATTAGTACGTAGTACTAGTTCTCATAGTAAGAGTTGGCACCATCACTTACCTAGGCTGGTTGCCAGGAAGGGCATATGGGCTAGGGAGGTCGAGTAGAATAAAGTAATGATGCTAGCATGGCTAAGTTTATTACGTTGGATACTAGTATATAAATCAACTTGGGCGAGAGAACTATCACCAAGTTAGGTCGTTAACACGTAATTATGCACTTTAGTGTCAGTATGTATTAATAGTATAGCATCATGACGCATGCATGCTAAAGGAGTGACTCACTTAATTGTACCTTAAGGGTGCTATGGCGAGAGAGAGAAGGGGCACAAGGTGTAGTATAGCCTCGTGATGCATGCATGCTAAAAGAGTGACTCACTTAATTATACCTTAGGAGCGTTGTGGAAAGACAGAGAAGGGGCACAAGGTGTATTGCTTACTAAGTGAGTTACTAAGTTAGGGTGACTTGTTATGTCTTATGTATGAGTGCATGGATAGATCGGTGGTGGTTGTGGTGTGATATATTGGGTATGAGTGCATGGATAGTTGTGGTTGTGGTTACCTGGATAGATACGGTGGTTGTGGTATAGTTGGGATGTGGTTGTGATTACATGGATGGTTTAGATATGACTATGGTCACATGGATGGTTTGGATGCAGACGTGGTTGGGATGTGGTTGTGATTATATGGATGGTTTGGATGTGACTATGGTCATATGGATGGTTTGGATGTGACTATGGTCATATGGATGGTTTGGATGCGGATGTGGTTGGTTTGACTGTGATTGTGGTTCTCTGGATGAAATAATTATATTGATGCTCTGGTATCATTATTTGACATGTGGTTATCTTATAGATGGTTGTATTTATTGTGGTATGTGAATTTTACTAGTTTTTTAGATGATTATATATATTATATATATATATGATATCTTTTATTCAAGCATATTTTAGGTATACTAAACTTCTTACTAGCATATTCATGACAGTAAGTGCAAAAGTTCTACTGTGCTTTTTAGCTCATCCTCCACTTCTTACTATTTTGCAGAGGATGAGGATGAAACCTACTTGCTAGATTAGAATGTTGAGATTGTCTATATGAGTAAGGATAGTTAGAGGTTTTTTTTTTGTATTGCTTAATAATAAAAAAAGCATATAAAGGATTAATAACTTGATATGAAAAATGATATATTTGAATTTTAACTTCTGTAATTGCATTTGGAATATATTGAGGTTTAGCAGGCCTCGCATGTTCTTGAAGTTTTAGCATGGTATAACCAAATGAGTGCATTATGTTTCTTTTGTTTTGAAGGTGATATTTCCATCAGCCCTAATGGGTGTCTAATTTGGAGCTCACAAGTGTAGGGTATTGAGATTTTGTTTAAATAAACTAAGGTGTTGTGGATATGTTTAGGGAATAATAGAGTCCGTGGCAAATCTCGCTTCAGAAGCCAAAGCGACGTGATGCTTCGTTTCAAAAAAAAAACGAAACTTTATCCTTCTGAAGCGACGTGATACTTCGTTTCAAAAAAAAATGAAACTTTATCCTTCTGAAGCGACGTGATGCTTCGTTTCAAAAAAGAAACTTTATCCATTTTCTTTAAATCTCTGCAACGGATATATTACGAAACGATGCAGCTCTCCGAGAATCAATGCTTCACAGGCTCAAGCACCGAAGTACTCAATTTCTATAAATCCACATACAAATCAAATAAAAAAAATTTATTCTTGTCTACAATCGAGTTTTCATTAGTGCTTTGGTGCAAACTCGATAAAAGGCTTGTCTTATCCTGTAGCATATTTGCTATTCACCCACAGAGCATTCGAGAGGGTGCAAATAACGCTTAAGGAAAGCGTTCCGTGCGTGATTCAAGCCTATCCTTATCTTCTTCTATCTCGGTTCTTATCTTCTTATCTAGACTTTCATTTTTCAAATATTCCCCAATAATCTTAAGCGTTAATTCAATGGAGACCGAGACTTATGTTGCGACTATCAAGTTGATGAACCAAGATCTTGTCAGACTCGATCGATTTGATGGCACTAATTTCACCCGTTGGCAAGATAAGTTAAAGTTTCTTCTCACTGCATTAAAGATCTTCTACATCCTCATTCGGACTTGGTGCCTATACCGGAGCCAACTGAAAATGACTCCGACGAAGTCAAGGCAGAGCGCAATAAGCGAAGGGAGGATGAATTCATATGCCACGGGCACATCCTCAACGCTCTATCTGATCGATTGTATGATCTATACACTAACACACAATCGGCAAACGAGATATGGAACGCATTGGAATACAAGTATAAGGCCGAGGAGGAAGGTACGAAGAAATTTCTCATCTCTAAATATTTTGATTTCAAGATGTGTGATGAGAAATCAATTCTTGCACAAGTGCATGAATTGTGAGTGATTGTCAACAAACTCAAAGCAATGAAAATCGATGTTCCTGAGTCTTTTCAAGTTGGTGCGATAATCATAAAATTACCGCCATCTTAGAAGGGCTATAGGAAAAAACTTCTTCATAACACCGAGGATTTTTCCTTGGAGCAAATTCAGAAACATCTTCGAATCAAGGATGAGGGAGAAGTTGGAGAATGTCAACGTTGAAACTGGGTTTTCAAAGGCCAATGCTATGAGCAAGCCTAAGAAGGACAAAAAGGATGGCAAAGCAAACTATCTTGCTCCCAAAAAGAATCAAGAGAAGTTCAAGAAAAAGAAGCCCAAGGGAAGTTGTTATGTGTGTGGCAAACACGGGCATTTTGCTCCTGACTGCAGACACCGCAGGGGCCAAATTAAGGAAGCAAATGCCACCAACGTTGACGATGATAAAATCATCGCCGCCGTGAGCGGAAGTCATGGCGGTCCATGGCAAGGTCCCCGGATGGTGGTACAACACTTGTGCCACTGTCCACGTTTCCTATGATAAGTCTATGTTCAAGACTTATGTGGATATCACCGATGGACAAGAGATACAGATAGGCAATGAAGGCCGGTCCAAGGTGTATGGCAAAGGAAACATAGAACTCAAATTCACTTATGGCAAGAAAATTACTTTGTCAAATGTGTTGCATGTGCCGGATATGAATAGGAACCTTGTTAGTGGGAATCTTTTGGGCAAACCAGGAATAAAATTTGTTTTTAAGTCGGGCAAACTTATCTTGACCCGTAATGGTATATTTGTTGGCAAGGGCTATTCTAGTGATGGAATGGTCAGATTATGTATCATTGACCATTCTATTAATAAAGATATTGCTTCCGCTTATATGCTTGACTCAATTACATTATGGCATGGTAGACTAGCACATATTGGAATTAGTACCATGAAAAGGCTTGTTAAATGTGGTTTGATTTCTTGCAAAATTGATGAGTTCAATAAATGTGATATATGCATTAAATCAAAGATGACTAAGAAACCTTTTCATAGCGTTGAGAGAAAATCCAACTTATTAGAACTTGTGCATTCTGATATATGTGAATTTAATGGCATGTTAACTAGAGGTGGGAATAGGTATTTCATTACCTTTATTGATGATTGCTCTAGATTCACATATGTTTATTTATTAAAGCATAAAGATGATGCTTTCCATGCTTTTAGAATATATAAAGCGGAGGTAGAAAATCAGTTTGATAGAAATATTAAAATCCTTAGAAGTGATAGGGGTGGAGAATACTTTTCTAATAATTTTAATGCATTTTGTGAAGAAAATGGCATTATACACCAAAGTTCCGCACCACGTACACCACAACAAAATGGTTTGGCTGAATGTAAGAATAGAACATTACAAGAGATAATCAATGCTATGTTAATGCATTCAGAGTTGCCATTTAATTTATGAGGTGAAGCTTTATTTGCTGCTTGTCATATTTTAAATAGAATTCCTTTAAATAAAACTCAAACCTCTCCATATGAGATATGGAAAGGAAAAAAGCCCAACATTGGGTATTTCAAAGTGTGGGGGTGTCTTGCCTACTACAAGAACCTAGACCCCAAAAGAACCAAATTGGGTCCCAGAGGGATAAGAAGTGCATTTGTTGGTTATGCCACAAATAGCAAAGCTTATAGACTCTTGGATCTAGAGTCTAACGTGATAGTGGAATCTAGAGATGTGGAGTTTCTTGAGAATTTAAAGAGTAATAATTCTCAAACTCCTACAAATTTAAAGAGTAATAATTCTCATGAGGAGAGATCTTCAAAGGTTGTTGAAGAACAACCGGAGCTTCAAAAAAGTAAGAGAATCCGAAAGGCTAAGGATTTAGGACCCGATGAAATAGACTCTCAACTTATTTCCCTTTGTTTAGTTGAAGAAAGTAGAGAGAAATTTATCCATAGGGTACCTATTTTTCTTCAAGTGGAAGATGATCCTAAAACCTTTAAGGAAGCTATGACTTCAAGGGATTCAGCCTTTTGGAAGGAAGCTATTCAAGATGAAATGGATTCCATTATAGCTAACCACACTTGGGAGCTTGTAAATTTACCCAAAGGGTCTAAGCCTATTGGTTGTAAATGGGTGTTTAAGAAGAAGTATCATAATGATGGTACTTTAAACACCTACAAAGCTAGACTAGTAGCTAAAGGTTTTCGACAAAAAGAAGGAATCGACTATTTTGATACATATGCATCTGTAGCTAGAATAACAACAATTAGAATATTGTTTGCATTGGCTTCATTGCACAACCTTTATGTTCATCAAATGGATGTCAAAATAGCATTCCTAAATGGTGATCTCGATAAGGAGGTCTACATGGAACAACCAGAGGGTTTTATCCTACCAGGTAATGAACATAAAGTGTGCAAGCTTGTTAAATCCTTGTACGGATTAAACAAGCGCCCAAACAATGGCATGAGAAGTTTGACTCTGTCATACTCACAAATGGATTTGTTCACAACATTTCTGATAAGTATTTATATACTAAAGTGCATGGTGACTTTGTGGTATATGTATGCCTTTATGTTGATGATATGTTGATCATTAGCAATAAAATGAAAGGCATACAAGAAACGAAGAGGTTTCTATTATCTACTTTTAAGATGAAAGATCTTGGACAAGTTGATACTATTTTAGGCATCAAAGTGAAACAAAATAGTGGGGGTTTTGAACTTAGTCAATCACATTATGTTGAGAAAGTGTTACACAAGTTTAAATATTTGAAGTTCAAAGAAGTGAATACCCCGTTCGATCCAAGTCTAAAGCTTGAAAAGAATAGTGGACGAGCTGTGGCTCAACTTGAGTATGCAAGTGCTATTGGTTGTCTAATGTATTTGATGCAATGCACTAGACCCGATATAGCATTTGCAGTTAGTAAGCTGAGTAGGTTTACTAGCAACCCGAGTGTAGAGCATTGGAAGGCTATTGGTAGAGTCTTTGGTTATCTTTTGAAAACCAAAAGACTAGGTCTACAATACTCTAAATTTCCTGCTGTATTGGAAGGATATACCTATGCAAGTTGGATATCAAGGGTAGGAGATAATAAATCTACCACTGGTTGGGTGTTTACACTAGCGGGTGGTGCAATATCTTGGAAATCCAAGAAACACACTTGCATTACACACTCAACAATGGAGTCAGTTTGTGGCTCTAGCTTCAGCGGGACATGAGGCTGAGTGGTTAAGGGATCTTCTATTGGAAATCCCATTGGCTTGTGAGAATATTTCAACCGTATCGATACATTGTGATAGCCAAGCCACTTTAGCTAGAGCGTACAGCGAAGTGTACAATGGAAAGTCTAGACACATTAGTCTAAGACATGAGTATGTGAGGAAATTAATCAAGATGGAATAATTTCTCTCACTTTTGTGCGATCAAGCTATAATCTAGCTAATCCACTTACTAAACCTCTTACAATAGATTTAGTGAAGACGACTTCCGGAGGGATGGGTCTAAAACTCCTTGAGTAAAAGTCCACCAATGATGGCAACCCAACCTAATACTAGGAAATGACTAGTCTTAGGTTCAATGGGTAACAACAAGTCATTGATAAGTGGATTGTAGCTGTACTTAATATATAGTGCTGACTGTTACAAGATGGAGGGTTGAGCTTTTTAAACTCTTAATGAAGTTCAGTCATGTGGACAAGTATCTATTGTAACAGAGATACTGAAAGAACTTCACCTATGTGAACCTTGAGATGGTGCCGTCTCAAGTGAGAGTTGGAGTTTCTCTCATGAAAAGGTTCATTAAATAGGATAAGCACATGGCCATAAATCGTTCTAAGCGTGTGGTATAGACAAGAAACATTAAGGAGTGTGTGTGTGAAGTATCACCGGTTTTGACACAAGGAATAACTGGTTCAAAGCGTTTATGCTATCTAGAATTTTGTTAAAACTTTGTGGTATGTTCACTAAGGTTAGGTTCAAATCGAAAGATACCTAGCTGTATTAATGCTCCTTGTCCTTATTTTTATATGTGAACTTAGTTTGTTTTAAACAAGTGGGGGATTATTGAGATTTTGTTTAAATAAACTAAGGTGTTGTGGATATGTTTAGGGAATAATAGAGTCCGAGGCAAATCTCGCTTCAGAAGCTGAGACGTGATGCTTCGTTTCAAAAAAAATGAAATTTTATCCTTATGAAGCGACGTGATACTTCGTTTCAAAAAAAAATAAAACTTTATCCTTCTGAAGCGACGTGATGCTTCGTTTCAAAAAAGAAACTTTATCCATTTTCTTTAAATCTCTGCAACGGATATATTACGAAACAATGCAGCTCTCCGGGAATCAATGCTTCATAGGCTTAAGCATCGCGGCACTCAATTTCTATAAATCCACGTACAAATCAAATAAAACAAAAATCTGTTCTTGTCTACAATCGAGTTTTCATTAGTGCTTTGGTGCAAACTCGATAAAAGGCTTGTCTTATTCTGCAGCGTATTTGCTATTCACCCACAGAGCATTCGAAAGGGTGCAAATAACGCTTAAGAAAAGCGTTCCGTGCGTGATTCAAGCCTATCCTTATCTTCTTCTATCTCGGTTCTTATCTTCTTATCTAGACTTTCATTTTTCAAATATTCCCCAACATAGGGTGCACGGTGCATAAAGTCGCGCACCGGGCACATATATTGGTTGCGCGCCTATGCGAGCGCATGTACAAGGCGCGCCATGACCCAATGGGCCATGGAACGCATGCTCGCACAAGGGCGCGGCCATTGTGCGGCGGTGCACAAAATCATTTCCACGATTCATTTTATCCGTATGAATTTGAAATTTGGATCCAGCCCAGCATGTGGAAATGAAAAATGTTAGATATTAGATCCAATTGAGCACCCACGAAATCAATGTCACCTAGGCCTAAGCAAGCCTCGATGAATTTTGATTTTCAAACTCCCATGATTTGATTCGAAGGAGTCAAGAAAAACGATCCACGACGATTTCTTTCTGACGGTATGGCCTTCTCTCTCGAAGATAGAAAGAACGATGGATTCAGATGATGTTTGGGTCGTGAAGAATAACCTTAGGTTTAATCTCAGATGATATATGGGTCGTGAAGAATAACCTTTGGTTTAATCTGTAACCAGGACTTTGGCCGTGGAAGAAAAAAAAAAAAAATCTGGAATACTTAACGTAACTTCAATTAAATGTTTCATATTGCTGGATTTCTCCAACAGGCGGTTATGATTCTTTGTATTTTAAACTTAACCCCACGTCCATCTAGTATAAAATGGGGCAAGATAACCTAAAAAGGTGTTCTACTCTGAAATTCTTGTTAACAATGAAAGCTAAATCCTCTGTTAAATTCATTGTTGGTTATAAGAAAAAGAAGTACATGTATTGATGGGAGCTTCTATTTGCACCGCAAAAATTGCTCAGTACATTCCTAAATTTTTTTAAAAAATTATCCTTAAAACCCTCTTCCCCTTCCTTCGTACCCTCCACTCCGGCAGCCCCACCCTCTCCTCCTCCCCCATGGCTTTCCCTCCATCTCCGCTCCGGCAAACCCTCTCTCGGTTTGCTCCGACAGCCCCTCCTTCAGCTTTCTCCCCTCCCTCGTTCACTCCAGCGGCCCTTCCTTTTGAGCACTGACTTTTCCTTGCGCCAATGCTCGAAGGGAAGGAGGGGACGCCAGCACGAATCGGAAAGGGAAAGGAAGCAAGGGAGAGGGGGCTGTTGAAGCGAACTGAGAGGGTTCATCAGAGTGAATGGGGAAGGGAAGGAAGCTGGGGGAGGGCTGTCGTAGCGAACTTGGGGGGAGGAGGGTGTTCGCCGGAGTCAACGGAGAACAGTGGGAAGCCGAGGGGTGCCAAAGCGAATCAGGGGGGTCTGCCGAAGCGAATGGAAAAGAAGAAAAAAATCGAAGGGAAAGACGAAGGTTTTAAGAGTAGTTTAGAAATTAAATTTTTTTAAAAAATTAGAGGAGTGTATACTGAATAATTTTTGCAGTCCAAATAGAAGCTCCATGTACTGATTTGTTTACATATTTCTACTAATCTGACATGCATAGTACATCCGCACGTGACTAAAGGCATCCTCAGGCAGTGCTTGCTACATAAGTTTAGTAAAGCCCTGGAAATCTGATTCCTGTCTGGTTGTAAAGGAAAGAAATCTCAATTACTCTGCTTTTTCTCTTTCGGCTCTGGAAGCAAAGAATTGATACCGGAGTGCAAGGGCAAGCGGAGCATAATAAAAAGGGCAATGGCCGTGCCATGGTCATCCAGGCAACCCCAAGAGGGGTGGTGGAAAGCAATGGAAAGTCGTTGAGCCTTGCCGATGAAGAGGAGAGCTTGAGCAAGAGATCGATATACAGGTTGGTCACAGTCATCAGGAACTCGGAAAAGTGCTTTCACTCCCGAGATTGTATATATCTTTGGTCCCTACTATCACAAAGCAGAGCACTCGAAGCTGGTGGTGAAGCGCAAGCGCCAAGCCTAAATCCACTTCCCCAAAAGGTTGTATATATCTTTGGTCCCTACTATTACTGGTTGTTTGGAACTTTGGATCACGCGGATTACTGATCCGCGCACTGTAAAGATGAAAATGGATTCTTGATAATTACTATTAGGATGGGATTCATAATCCACCTCGATTCCATATATGATTTCCATAAGATTAGTTTAAACATTTACGTAACCTTGTTTAGATCCTTGTATCAAGTGGTTATCCATGTCAATCCAGGAGAGAATCGATGCGGTTCGCCTGCTTTCACCTGCTTGTCGGTTTCATCGCAAATTATGCGAACCAAGAGCCTTGCTGACGCAAGAGCGACATCTCTCGGATGGGACCCACAATGCCACTTTAACCAATGAAGAGGTAGCTTTTGATTTTTGGCTTGGGTTCTACTCGAAGGCCTGAAAAATAAAAAAATATAATACGGCTGGAAGGAATAATACTAACATTGACACATTTCATTTGTGCGAACGAGTTTGACAAGTCATGAAAGAACTTTCGCCGTGCTGATTTAATGATGAGTTTTTAATATCGATCAAGCTGGTGTTATCAACTTATTTACATCCCAAACGCTACAGAGTTCTGCGATTGCCGAGGCAAATTCATGGACCGTCCCATCATGAGTTTGATGACAGCACTGGTTATGCACCATTTTAACACTGTGGCCTTCGTGTAACCTCCATGTTACTTCTGATGGTTATATTCTTTAAATTTAAAAAACTTCACCACATATTTCCAGTGTAGAATCCGGCTCCTGTCAATAAAGGGATTAGTGAAAAAAGAAACTGAATTTTAGAGTAAAATAGGCTGCTATAAAGTATCTCTGGTAAATACATTTATCTGGATCATTGCAAAGGTGTTAATTGAGTGATTTGCCTACATTAATTTTTCTAACGATATCGCATAATTCAATTGCTGGTTTTGCAAAGAAAGCAAGCAAACACAACCTGTCCTTTTCTTTCTTTGCAACCAAAGCCTGTAGCATCTGTTTTGCATATTTAAAGTAAATCTAAGAAATCTCATTCCTTGCCTTGTTGTGAAGCAATGAATTTAGTGTTATATATTGCCACATGTGGAGGGAGGCCTCTGCGACTACAGAGCTTGTTACACAGACCATGAGTAATAACCGTGAGGCTGAGGGTCATGCTATAGAAATTGAGTGCAAAGATGGGGTGGTTAGCATTCAAAATGATAAGGGCCCTGCCATGGGCTTCGAGTTCAAAGACTGGGTAATTAAGATTCAAAACGACGCCGGGTCTGTCAACCTTCGTGAGGAAGAGAAGAACTGGACGATGAGCTCGATATACAGGGTGCCCTCATTCATCAGAGACATTAGAAAAGAACCCTTCACTCCGGAGGTGGTCTCCTTTGGTCCCTACCATCACAATGCTGACCGCCTGAGGCCGGTGGAGCAGCACAAGCATCGGGCTCTGGCCCATTTCCTCAATAAGGCAGGCAAGCCACTAGATCAGTTCATCCAGGCGATGAGGAGTATTGAGAAGCAGTTGCAAGACTGTTACCATAACCTTGACAACAAGTGGAAAGACCCAGAACACCCTGACCAATTCTTGATGCTAATGATACTTGACGGCTGTTTTATGCTCGAAGTTCTACGGATGAAGAAGGATGAGAACTATATCAAATATAGGTATGCCGAACATGATCCCGTTTTCAGCAGTTACGGAGTGAACCATCGGTTACCTTACATCAAGAGAGACATGTTCGTGATGGAAAACCAGCTACCCCTTTTAGTTCTAAAGAAGCTGCTTCAAGTCGAAGGCTGTCAATCTCATGTGGTAATCAAAAGTACTCTTTTTTACTTTTCTTTCTTTCATGTACGTGCTTATTAATTACCTATTAATTTCAGTGATAAAACGATCTATTTATTTGTCTTGAACATATAACTTGCATAAATAAATTAAAATACGAGCACCACGACAAAGCGCAAACTTTTGACCCATATATATCTATTTGAAAGCAGCCCAGATGCAACAACCGTACGTACGTTTGTTTAGCAATTGATGTGAACTTTGCGATGCAGAATGATGACTCCATCAATAAGCTGGTACTCCAATTCTTTGGGCTGGATTTGGAGGCCGATATAACAGGCCTGGGCCTCCATCCGCTCGACGTGTATCGTCGGAGCTTGCTCCATGGCACACCAACAAAGGGGCCTCCGGCACCCGAGGTGCCCTACGAAGCCATGAGGTCAGCCGTGGAGCTCCGCGAGTGCGGAGTCAAATTCAATGTAAGCGAGAGCAATAGCTTTGCTGATATCGACTTCAAAGACGGTATACTGACCCTCCCAACTCTTGAGGTCGATGATAGCACCGAGTGCATGTTACTTAACATCGTGGCCTTTGAACACCTCCATGTTGGCCTTGGGACCGAGATCACCTCCTACGTTTGCTTAATGGACGAGATCATCGACTCGGAGGAGGACGTGAAACTCATGCACAGGAAACGCATCACTACGAATGCAACAGGGAGCAATAAGGAAATCGCTGAGCTCTTCGGCAGGCTCTCCAAGGAAGTGACAGTAAATCCGAAGAATAGGCTTACATATGTGCGATCGCTGGTGCACAAACACTGCAAGAACAAATGGAAAACTTGGAAAGCAGCACTACGTCACAGATATTTCAATACCCCGTGGGCCGTGATCGCATTCATAGCCACCACGCTCGTTCTTTTGTTCACTGGTGGCCAGACCCTTTACACCATTTATCAATATTATCATCCAAAAAAATAGCTCTAAGTTCTCTCCTGATCTTTTTTATTCTCCTGATGCAGTAACATTTGAGACACATTCTACTAAGCCTGCGTTCTATTGTGCGCCTAAAATTATATCGCTGTGCTATATATATATATATATATATATATTGAAGACTGCTGCTGCTATCCCCAGTTTGCTGAGTGGAATTGATTGGTTCTGGAGTTTTGATATTCGATTGCTTTTGAATAAGTTTGTACTAGCTAGTCTTGTTGTACTAGCTAATCTTGGCCTCGTCTCTCTTTTGTTTGATTGCAGTTTGATGCTTTGTTGGTTTCAAATTATTGTAATAAGCATTCACATTGTTATTTTATGATAATCCATATGGGATGATTATGATGCAAGTATTTCTATCTAAATTAATCATGAAAGTATAAAAATTTTTATTTGATTACGAGGGAATAATGATGAAGTGGTCAAAAGAAATCTTGTTTTTTGAGACTAGAATTCTTATCTAATCATCCTTATTTATAAGTAAGGGATAAGGCCGACTACTTCTAACAACAACAACAAAAAAATACATTCTTTCACCTTTGGTTTAGAATTTCGAGTGTGGAAAGGTTGTCAGTGATTCTAGTAGCCATCACATAAGGAAAAAAAAAAAGATAAAATACGGTTTGTAATACAAACCAATCCTAATCCTTTTGTTCAGTCTCAAAGAGGTATTTTATTTACCCTATGTTCTTTATATATTAATCAATAATAGTCTCAAATCCTCTAATGCTTGTTATTCACACATATATGGCAAATTTGATGCATGCTATATCGTGATTATTAATGATAAATTAATAGATGTAATGTTATGATCATTAATAATAGATTTAAGCATGCTATGAGATTATTATTTATGATAGATCAATCCCCGTTCAAGCATGAAATTTATATATATATATATATATATATATATATATATATATATATATATATGACAAAAAAATCTTTTGTAAAGTTTAGAGAAAAATTGATGTGAGATTAAATTTGAATTTAAACCCTAATATATTTCTTCGAAACTTTAAGTCTAATTTTGACTTGATTAATTAGACAATTTGCTAATAAAGTTAATATCATCAGAAAGTAGATTGTGAGAGTTTTCTGATAATATATATTTGTTAAACTTGGAATTTTTTTTTAAAAAGAAAGATATGGTGATGCACACGAAATCTCGGGGAAAAAAATTTCTATCGTGGGCTGCAGCAGACTGTGGGCCACACTGCACACACCACGATAGACCGCGACCACGCGTGATAGCTCACCCATGAATGTGCGTGTTGGGTCTTACTCATGCGCGATGACCCATACGCAACCGCGCACGTTGGGCCACGCCCATGGGACCTTGCACTGGGCTATGCAATAGGCTGCATATTGAGCATAGGTTAAGTGTGTGAACTAGCACCATGGGCTGGGCCCCACCTTATGCACTTGACTGAATTAATGTCGCAGATTTGGCCTCTGAGATCATTTGCATCACCAAGCATGGTGTTGTTTTATCTAATAGGTAATAATAGTAGAGTTCCATAAAAGAGAATTTGGGCACATAAATTATTAATTTATAATTTTGGATCTAAATTCCACTTCCTTATGAGGTATGGAAAGTTTCATTTAAATAACCAATGTGCATTAGAAACAAAGATTAAGATTGGTGCATTTGTATGGTTATTCTATAATTGTTTACTTTGTGAAAAAATAATGAGTTGTGTATTATTTTTTTATTGCTTCATTTAATAATGATGCTGTGGATTATGGATATTTTATTTTTGATCAATTAGACATATCATTCTACCCTACATATTAGGAATTTATAACTAGCTATATGCAAGATTTTTCGATCTTAATATATAGGAAAAAATTTTATAGTCAAATTGTATTAGAATAAAATATAAGATATATGTGTTTAATTTAATATTTGCATAATAAATGTAGTGAAATGACCTTCAAGAACTCAATTGTTTAACTGGTTAAAAGAGATAAACCTTATGGAAAGAATTATGACATATGTCATGAAAAATATAGTACCACCTTAATGAGAAAAAAATATATTTAAAACCCTAATCAATAATATAAACCCACCTATGAAAGGGCAAATGGCCCAACACTGCCATGATCAAGAAGCTTATCAAAATTGGCACAAGAAGGATAGTAATACGCGCTTCACTATATTGAGTTACATGCAAGATGGCCTAATTAGAGAGCTTGAGAACTTGTAGACTACCAAGGAAATGTGGGAACATCTTAAGCTAAAATATGGAGGCACAACAATAACTAGGCTGTGAGTCCTAAACTTAAGGTTTAATTAGTATATGTTAGACCCAAAACATTCTATGGTGGAGCATCTTAGGGTGATGTCTTCAATGATTAGATAATTGAAAGATGCTGGTAATGATCTCATTAATGAACAATAAGTTCAAGTTGTTATTAGGTTACTACCTAAATCATATTGAGGCCAAGTGAAATTAGTGCTGATACATAACCATGATATTAAGACTTTTAAGGATATTGCACACCATCTCAAGCTTGAAGTGGAGCGAAAAGATGCAAATCTCAGTGTAGCACTAGATCCTCAAGCTGTATAGTGCAAAGGAAATAGGCCTAAGCGCAAGGGATGATAAAAGAAAGGGCCATGGAAACGTAGGAAGTGTGGCACCCAAGGATAGTAGAGTAGCCAAGCGACACAGGAGCAAGCGTAACAAGAAAAATCTGAACAAGGTTAAGTGCTACAACTGCCAAAACATGGGTCACTTCACTTGTAACTGCACTGAGTCAAAGAAGGTAAACCCATATCCTTACTCTCTCAGTTTTTATATATTTATTGCTCATATTTTCTTTTATTGGATTGTAGACTTGGGTGCAACAAAACAAAACACAGGAAGAGATGCTTTGCGTTGGCACTTATCGAGTGAGGATGCGCACAAGGCGTGATCTATTGTTGCATGATATGTCATATGCACCCAGTATTTGATATAATCTACTTTTAGTTCTAGCACCTTTAGAGTTAGATTTTTCTTTCTATTGTGAAGAAACTTAGTTAGCTATCTATTTACGTAGGATCTTTTATGGCTATAGTCATTTCGACAACCTCAAACCATATATGGCATTGGACTAGGTCGCTCTAATCAACATCATACACAACAATACACTAAAGATACATACTGATAAATCTCATGCCAATAATCCATATCTAACAACTTAAGCTGGTGATATACAGATACATAGGTTGATTTTCATACTAATGCCTAGTATTTTAAACTCAACCATGTCATATTTATAGACCATGTCCAGTTCTACATTAATCTCCTCGACCCTCAGCCCTTCCTATGTGCCATCGGTTTAGGCTAGTAAAGAATCATTTCAATACTACTAAAACTAATACCACGATTAGCAATATCTATGCCTGATATATGAAACATAGCCATGTCATATCCACAGACGATGACTAATTCTACATCGACCTCTTTGGCATACTATGCTTCCCTAAAGCTACCACTACCACAACTCAGTGACTAGTCCACATGTCGACATCAAAACAACTCACATCCAAACATAGTGACTAGTCCACATGTCGACATCATAACAACTCACATCCAAACATAGCCATAAGCATATCATAATCACAATAACACTCCAAATCATACTCATATATCTTCAATCAAATCGAAATCGTTTTACATCAAAACAATATACCACAACATACAACATATATATTGGCTCCACATATAAATAATCGTACACAATTAAAACATACTAAGAAATCCAAAATAAATTTATGATATATGCAGGCATACAAGACATAAATAATATTGCATAAAAGTAGGTGTAGAACTCCTTTCTTGATCGTTAATCCCAATTAATCTCTTCAAACAATCAAATCAATCACTAGTTAACTATAATTAAACATAAATAAATAATTAATTCACTAAAACTCATATTAAAAAATTTACCTTTATGCCCTTCTAGCCTATAACCTTAACATTATCATTATACCCTTCTTAGCTAACCTTAAATGGGTTAATCAAGGTTTCACTAGGCTAATACCACTCTAATCTAGATATCTAATACATATAATTGAATTAATTAACTCTACATTTATTACTAAAATTAATTAAAGCTTAATTAAATCTTTAAATTCCTTGATTTGAGTCTAATTAGAATACTTAGTCTAATTAAATTAAAACCAACATAATTTGACTTGAGCCCTCATTAATTAATCCTAATATAGTTCCCTAGTTCACTAATTTGAACCTAATAAGAACATAGTTCCCTAGTTCACTAATTTGAACCTAATAAGAACTGGTTCATCAAATTATAGAATCTCAAAATACTACCAAAATAGGTTTGGTCTAATCAAAATGGATTAAATCAATAAGATTATATCAAATAGAATCTCTAAGTCAATTTAAATTAATCTGATCAAACCCATTCAAGAAATATGAATTGGTCTTTGAGTAAATTAAAATCAGTTTAATCAAACCTAGATAATTAGATCTTGGCTCACTAAATTAAATTGATCAAATTCAATTGAACTCATGAGTTTAATAACATTGGACCTAAAGAAGTCATCTTGATTTGGTTAGGGTATAACTAGGTTGAACCGGCTTTGAACCTGTTCTTGAACAGTGAACCGATCAGTGTTCTCTTTCTCCACACCCGATTGCGACTAGCTCACCTGCGATCCAAGATTGATCGATGGCCTCCAGCCCTGTCTCTAGCGATGACCAGTGGAACTACGGCAATGGCGAAACACCGATCTACTAAAGGCAAGACGTCCGCTAACAGGTAATAAGTTAATGGTTTCTTAAGGCTTCTTGCCTCTTGATCACATCGATCGCCGACGATCGATGAATGGAGAAGTTCCATCCATACTCAATGCCCATTGGCGATCTCTTCCTGCCCATTCTTGATTCCACTTGGGATCCTAAGGTTTCTAATTAATCCATCTACTCTTAGTATATAGGATTAAAGAATTTCAAACAAAAGAGTTATTCATGACTCACTAGCAAGTAACTGTCCGATTGGGCTGATTGAAGATCCATTCCTCTTAGCCGATATAGTCGGTAATGTGGCTGATCACTTCCCCTGATGGCGGTATAATAGTCCGCATAGTTTTTGGAACAAAGTAATGATTTGATAACAAGTCCCAACGTTGGCCTTTGTATCATCCTCGGCTTCGGCCTCGGCCTCGGACTTGGTCTCAGCCTCATCCCCGGCTTTGGCTTTGGCCTCGGACTTGGTCTCGGCTTCGGCCTCGGCCTCGAACTTTGGCCTGGACCTCGATCACGAACCATACCATCCGCATTCGCCTCGGGCCTAGAGCCCCACCTCGGCCTCAGCCTAGAGCCCCACTCGGTCCTCGCCTCAGCCTCAGCCTATCTTCGGCTCGCCTCGTGTGCTATTAGCGCTGTTTCAGATATGGAACAGATTTGAAACACCAACAGCTACCGCGTATCCTACTCACCTACTTTTGTTAGGATCATGAGCAGTTACAGATTGTGTGCAATTACCGATATTTATGGCACACGTTTAGCAGCTGTGTGCCGCCAACCTACAGAGTCAATCTTAACGGAAGATAGGATTCGACTGTTATTGATGAAGGGTAAGAGGGATCCCCGAATAGGTACATAAAGACACTGACCCTAAGGAGAGGGGGGACGAAATCTCTACTCTCTCATTTTCGAATTCCTGTTCTCTAGATCGCTGGCTTGAGCATTGAAGGATCCCCGCCGGAACTACCGGTTCGGGACTTTTTTTGCAGGTTTTTAGCCACAGGAGGCTATCGTATCATCTTCTGAAGACTCACAAAGCTCCCGATGCTCCTCGGAAGTGATTTGGTGGCAATAGATTGGCGCGCCAGGAAGAGGGGTGCTGCGGCAGATGCTCATTTACACACATCCGCGACCCCATAACCTCTGCAAGAAAGAAGATGGCGGTTACACGAGCGCAAGAGGCCTCCACCAGCCAGGCCGGGGGATGCCTCCCACGGGCTGAGCAGTTGGAGGCTGACCTCCCAGTTCCGCCTCCCGTACAGCCGCAGCTTAACCAAGCTGATTGGCTCGATGCCTTGACCCAGCAGGTTCAGGACCTGATAGCGGTGGTGCGGGGGACTACAGGAGTAATGCTCGCCACCACGCCTCTGCCACCCCAATATTCTCTGCCTCATGTGGAGGGTACTGGAGCTAGCCGGTCTCATCATGGCAGGACCCCTCCGGAGGCCTCCCACCGTCCGTCCCCAAAGTCTCGTCGTCGGGAGACCTCCAAACGGCGAGGTCTCCTTCCCATCATTCCGATCGCTTTCCTAAGCGGCGGGGTGAGAAGGAACCTAATCAGGTGCATTCCCTGCACCGGTAGCCTTCTCCCTATTCATCTTTCGAATCCTCAAAGGAGGATACCAACAGGAAGACCGCTCATCAGGCCGAGCGAAGGTTGGACGAATACCATCAGCGGTTGGAGGAGCTTAGTCGTAGAATCACCGACCCACATGGGACGGACTACGACCACCGCCCTCTGCTTTCTCGCACTATCATGGAGGAACCGGTTCCACCCCGATTTTGTCTACCCCAGCTGGACCCATACGACGGCACTGCGGACCCGCTGGACCACCTGGAAAGCTACATTGTCCTCATGCAAGTCCAAGGGATGATAGATTCTCTTCTCTGTGTCGCCTTCCCGGCTACACTTCGGAAGGCCACCCATGCATGGTACTCTCGTTTGCCACCACGAAGTATCAACTCCTTCAGGCAACTCGAGCGATCTTTTTTGGCCCACTTTGATGCGTACCGAAGATCCCTCGAGTGGCTGATAGCCTGTTTGCTATCCAGCAAAGGAGCGATGAAACCCTAAAGGACTTTGTGGCTCGATTCAAGGAGGCTGCGCTTGAGGTCTACAATCTTGAGGACTTCGTGGCCATTCTGGCCTTGAAGCGGGGACTCCATCCCTCCAGGTTTGCTTATTCCTTGAACAAAAAGCCTCCTAACTCTTATGCCGAGCTGCTGAGCCGGGCGCAGAAGTATATCCGCACCGACGAAGCATACTCCTCCAGAAGGGAGGTTGACAAAGGATCCGGCAAGAAGCCAATACCTTCGGAACCCGCTGGGGTGCGATCCCGAAAGTCTGAGCCGCCTCGTCACCAAGATAACCGACCCCAGGTGTTGGTTCCCAAAGAACACTTTACTCCTCTCCTCGCCCCAATATCTCATATTTTGTTAGAGATTGAGGATGAGTCTTACCTCCGGCGTCCACCTCCCATGAGGCCAGGAGTTCCCCGCAGCAAAGACCTATATTGCCGATACCACAGGGACTAAGGCCACGATACAGAAGACTGTCGCTGCTGAAGAAAGCTATCGAGGAACTTGTTCAGTAAGGTCACTTAGGCAAATTCGTCCGAAGAGAAAACCCTGCTGCCCCGGGCTCGTCGGCACCTCCTGCACCTCAGATAGATGTGGACAATGCCTCGATGGAGAAGACGATGGCCATGATCTCCTGGGGCAGGTAACAGCTCTAAAAGATAGCGTGAGGAGGGAGTAGACTATTCTTTTTTTTTTTTTTTCCCCGCCATCCATACTTCGCCGCCGGTTCTCCTCTCTCTTCGCCATCGACCGCTGCCACCAAACACCGGAAACCCATCCCTCCTGCCCTCTCTTCTCTGTTCTTTCTTCCTCTTTCTGTTACCGGATTCTTGTCGTCGCTGGCTCTCTTCTCTCTTTCTCCTGCCGGACTTCACCCTCCATCTCGGCCACGTCGCCCTTCTCTCCGGCGAAGTTCGCCACCCACGGCTTCTCCACGTCCCGACGAAACGTGTCCACTGCCTCCGTCACCTTCCTTGCTGCTGCTTCCCCTCCTCTTCCTCTCCATGGTTTCATCTCTTGTCCACCGCCGTGACCTCCTTCGTTGTTGTCACTGGCGTCATCTTTCCCGTCGCCGACCACCTCTTCATCTCGTCTCCAACAGCCGCCCAACCACCGCTGCCTCCCTTCTCTGTTACCCTCGCCGAGCCCCCAGCATCTCCATCGGATCTCACCTCCACGGTCCCTCCTTTCTCACCGCCGCCGACGTGGCTTCTTCCTTATCTATTTCGCCAATCTCCATTCCCTGCTTGATCTCCTTCCTCTGTCTCTCTTCTTCCTTCTTCACACCTCCTCCCTCATCTCTTCTTCCTTATTTGCTGCAGTCTCCTCCAGACCACCGCCATGGCCGCTGTGATGCTGGAGATGGCGTCGGATGGGAGGAAGAAGACGGCTCTTAAGTTCTTGGCCCTTCTTCAGGTGGTCAGGTGAATGGTTAAATGGGCTGCTGGGTGGTTAGCTAATGTGTAATGAGCCGGCTGGGATTGGTTCTGGGCTGGCCTAATGGGTCTGGTGGGTCATGGCCCAATGGGCTGGATAGGCCATGGACCAGCTGGGTTAATGGTTTTGACTTTCTTTTAAAATATAGTTGTTGGTTTGGTCCATAGAAAAGTCTTATTGCACCGTACACACCGTGTGTGGGATTGACGCACAGCGCATATGCACGTGCGCCAAGGGTAAAAATCTTTTTTTCTCTTTTGGCAAGAGCACGTGCATGCGTCGCACGTGGTGCAGCAAGGCTTTTTCTTGGTCTCATTTAAATAATAAATGGGCTGCAGGTGGGATTGGGCTGAGCTTATAATTGGGTTTTCCTGATGGGTTAATGGGATTGGATAGTGTTGGTTGGGCTGATAGCTAAATGTTAAGGAAAAAGTCTTTGCGCATCATGCGCGGTGCAGGATGCATGCACTGTGCACAGTGATTGGCTGCACGCATATATGGCCGCACATGCGCCAAAAGCATTATTGTCCTTTTGCAATACAGAAAGAGTTTTCCAATGTTAAATGGGTGCTTATGACTTGGTTATTAGTTGGGCTAACCAGTTAGTCAGACTCAATTCTAAAGAAGGATTCAAAGCCCAGCATATTATTTGGGCTTGGGCTTTGAGATAAATAAGCATGGATTAGTAGGAGTATTTTTGTAAATATAATGAAGTGATGAAAATCAATAATATTAGTAAATAATTAAATCTTGATTAAAACAGTTAACTAACAATGAAGCATGATATATGCAAGCATGTAAGTCAATATATTAGTAAATAATTTTTTAATCATGAATTTTGGTAAATTAATTGTTTATTCTTCATTATAGATGACCATTGATTGATTTGTCTTGTATTGAGTAGTTATTTGCCTTACATTGAGTAGTTATTGGAATAGCGTATCCTACTGTTGTGTGTGCATATATTTTTATGACTTACATGCTTGCATATAATATGCTTCATTGTTAGTTTTCTTTGGATGATTTGAATTGAGCATTATGTATTATCATGAGTTTGCATATATATGGTGGTATATTATTTTGTTATACAAAGTTTTTTGTTTTGATTCGAGATTATGAGTTTTAGATATTTTGGAGGTGGTATGGTGTGACTTGATTGAGAGATATGTGGTGGAGTTATAATGGATATGGTATGGTGTGGCTTGATTGAGGAATATGTGATGGAGCTATGATGCATATGGTATGGTATGGCATGGTTAAAGATATGGTGTGTATGAAAAGTACTATTAGTATGTAGTACCAGTTCAAGAGTACTATTAGTACGTAGTACTAGTTCTGATTGTAAGAGTTGGCACCATCACTTACCTAGGCTTGCCGGGAAGGGCATATGGGCTAGGGAAGTCAAGTAGAATAAAGTAATGCCGCTAGCATGGCTAAGTTTATTACGTTGGGTACTAGTATATAAACCAACTTGGGCGAGAGAACTATCACCAAGTTAGGTTGTTAACACGTAATACTGCACTTTAGTGTCAGTATGTATTAATAGTATAGCATCGTGACGCATGCATGCTAAAGGAGTGACTCACTTAATTGTACCTTAGGGGTGCTGTCATGCCCTAGACCCAAAAATTTGAGCTAGGTTGACAACCCGCCGCATGCCAGGCATGCAAGGCATCTCGAATTTCGACACATAAATCAATATAAGGCAAAAATCCAAATCCATGATTTATTACAAACCATAATTATCAGTTTTGGGCTACCAGCCCTACACACAAGCAATACTGGGCTACATCAATATAATGGATCTTAATTTATTTAATAAAAGCACCATCTACCCCAAATATCCTTCTTCACTCCTGAGGCTCTGAAAAACATGGTGAGAATTATATGAGCTCACACTTAATAAGTAAGTCTAATACAATTTCAAATCATCATATCTTATCATATCATATCAAGATATTCTCAAATCACATTTTTATAAAAACTTCCAATTTTAAATACATTTTTCATGCTATCAGCACATTCATCTCATCAGCTCAAAATAATTTGGAAGCTTAATTAAATAATAAATACTAAAAAATGTAATGTAAACAAATCACTGTTTATACATTCATTGTTTTCTTATGTGTCCCACGGCCCTACAACACTCATCTATTGTATCACTCTTAAATGTTCCCTAAGAGAAAGGATCCTGGTACCAGCGTTATGCTATATCATAATCAATCAGAACACATCTTACAGATGTGTGTCCCTCACATATCTTTCTCTATGGAGGTGGGTCACGTATCACTTGGCATTTCATATCATATGAGAACCGTAACGACACATACGGGTAATTTCAATGTCATTATCATAATTACATATTATCATCTCGATAGTACCAACATAATTTTGCAAGATTAACATAATTACAATTTTGCATATACACATATAAGCCATATCTTGCAAAATATTATCTGCTACAATAGTCATAACAAATACTTATTTGTAAATTGATGGCACTATTTATTAATTCAATATAAATGAAACTTCATTTTTCACATTTCAGAAATATGCATCTAATTATAAATTCATGATTTATGAATTAAATAATTTATAAAATTATAATACTTGGCTTACTTACCTCAGTATGCAAATCCCAAATGGTAAACCAGCTATTTGAACACCTGGGTACCTACAGCACCATTTTACACCATTAAGTTTCTAAAATCTGAATAATTCAGTGACTCTTAAATTCTACCCAGACTAATCCATAAGCCCAACTTTGGGCTCTCATATCTCTCAACCTATTTCCCAAATGGTGAAGTAGAATTACCCCAAGAAACTAGAATCAATCCTGATTCGAGCCATAATTTTAATTTTCCATTTTCGGCCCATTACAGGGCCCAAAATGCTGCTCAAACAAAGCTCTTGAACCGGCCCAACAGGGCCCAAATCACTTACAGCCCAGCCGGCCCAAGCTTCTTCCCCCCTTTTTTTCTGCTGCTCCCCTGTTTCAACCGAAACAGGGGCTACTCTGTGCCAGCGGCCAGGGCCATTGTCGACAAAATTGGGGCGGCCCGGCCGTCGGTGGCCGGACCAGAGCCGGCCACCACCGCGGTCGGCCCTCCCTTTCTCTCTCTCTTTCCAATTTTCTCTCTCTTTCCCCCTTTCTCTCTCACAATCCGCGACGGCTAATTTCTCTCCTTCTCCCATTCATCTTGCCGCAGCACGTCTCTGTGCTGGCGGCACGGCCGACCACCATGGCCGGCCGGACCTCCACCGGACACACGCCCGGCGCCGGTGGAGGTCACCGATCGTTGCTCAGGCTCGGCGAGGCGATGGGCACGCCGCCGGGCCTGAACCAGCATCGGCACAGGAGAAGGAAGCCGTGGCTTCCTCCGCGTCCGACTCTCTCTTTCTCTTTCTCTGACTCTCTCTCCCTCCCTGGCATGGACAAAGGGACTTACCAGGAGTAGGTGGCGCACGAGGATGATGGGAAAGAAGCGTCTGCATCTTCCTTTAAAGGCGACGCAGACTCCTTAGATCAAGGGATTCGGGACTCCGGTTGTTACGCTAATATTTGAAATTCAAACACCTCGTGCAACTGCAGGAGTCCCTAGCATCACTCGTTCCGATCTCGTGATTAACTCTCGCGAGCCGATAATGAAATCTCGAGGTTTACAGGTGCTATGGCTAGAGAGAGAGAGAGGGAGAGAGAGAGAGAGAGAGAGAAGGGGCACAAGGTGTAGTATAGCCTCGTGACGCATGCATGCTAAAAGAGTGACTCACTTAATTATACCTTAGGGGCACTGTGGCAAGAGAGAGAAGGGGCACAAGGTGTATTACTTACTAAGTGAGTTACTAAGTTAGGGTGACTTGTTATGTCTTATGTATGAGTGCATGGATAGATCGGTGGTGGTTGTGGTGTGATATATTGGGTATGAGTGCATGGATAGTTGTGGTTGTGGTTACCTGGATAGATACGGTGGTTGTGGTATAGTTGGGATGTGGTTGTGATTACATGGATGGTTTAGATGTGACTATGGTCACATGGATGGTTTGGATGCAGATGTGGTTGTGATTATATGGATGGTTTGGCTGTGACTATGGTCACATGGATGGTTTGGATACAAATGTGGTTGGTTTGACTATGATTGTGGTTATCTTGATGCAGTAATTATATTGATGCTATGGTATCATTATTTGACATGTGGTTATCTTATAGATGGTTGGTATTTATTGTGGTATGTGAATTTTATTAGTTTTTTAGATGATTATATATATTATATATTATGATATATTTTATTCAAGCATATTTTAGGTATACTAAACTTCTTACTAGCATATTCATGACAGTAGGTGCAAAAGTTTTACTGTGCTTTTTAGCTCATCCTCCCTTTCTTACTATTTTGCAGAGGATGAGGATGAAACCTACTTGCTAGATTAGAATGTTGAGATTGTCTATATGAGTAAGGATAGTTAGAGGTTTTTTTTTGTATTGCTTAATAATAAAAAAAAAGCATATAAAGGATTAATAACTTGATATGAAAATTGATATATTTGAATTTTAACTTCTGTAATTGCATTTGGCATATATTGAGGTTTAGTAGGCCTTGCATGTTCTTGAGGTTTTAGCATGGTATAACCAAATGAGTGCATTACGTTTCTTTTGTTTTGAAGGTGATATTTCTATCAGCCCTAATGGGTGTCTAATTTGTGGAGCTCACAAGTGTAGGGTGTATCCATGATCATATGATTCATGGAAAGTCTTTGTGCACTGCCTACGATGCATAAAGTCGCGCACCGAGCACGCGTATTGGTTGCGCGCTTGTATGAGTGCATGTACGAGGCGCACCATGACCTAATGGGACATGGCACGCATGCTCGCATAAGCGCGCGACCATTGCGCGGCGGTGCACAAAATCGTTTCCATGGTTCATTTTATCCGTATGAATTTGAAATTTGGATCCAGCCCAGCATATGGAAAATGAAAAATGTTAGATATTAGATCCAATTGAGCACCCACGAAATCAATGTCACCTAGGCCTAAGCAAGCCTCGATGAATTTGATTTTCAAACTCCCATGATTTGATTCGAAGGAGTCAAGAAAAACGATCCACGACGATTTCTTTCTGACGGTGTGGCCTTCTCTCTCGAAGATAGAAAGAACGATGGATTCAGATGATGTTTGGGTCGTGAAGAATAACCTTTGGTTTAATCTGTAACCAGGACTTTGGCCGAGCAGCCCTTTTTTTTTTGTTACAGACGGGCGATCACACCACTCTGGCGCGAGTCAAGCCCAAAACATCAGAGTACAAAATTTGCTGTAATAAGACAGGACAAGGGATCCCAGTATGCCAAATCCATCGGCCAGGATTGTGGGCGGCAGAAGAAGCAACATAATCAGCCGCAGCATTGGCTTCCTGATATATATGCTGAATCTGAAAAGCACTAGTAGACTGCAGAGTGACTAAAATGTCTCTAATCAGGGGATTAAGGCAAGAATAAGAGTTCCCCTCCGCCTAATCTATCTATAATCGTGAGTGAGTCACCCTCAATAATCAGCCGATGATAGCCCAAATGTCGAACAGCATGTGTGATACCAGCCCATGCAGCATGTAGCTCAGCCATAGGAACCGAAATGTCGATAGAGCTGTGACCGCCAGCTGCTAGCAACTACCCCTTCGACCCACGGATGACAAACCCAGATCCAGCAGTACGATCAGAGACAGAGCCGTCAAAGTTCACTTTGACATAACCCGGAGGAGGGGACACCCAAGAGATGAAAACCATGGTCCGGTTTGCTGCCAAAGCAGCAGGGGAGTCCCAGTGGCCAGGTCCGTTAGTATGAATACCAAAATAACAGCGAGTGTACTCCTTAGCATGAGAGAGAGCACGACGGATAATCGCCTGAGGTGAGGTCGTCTCCTCAGCAAAAATAATCTTATTCCTTGTCAGCCAAATATATAAGCCACGTAGGCAAATAAAACACCCTGAGAATAAGATCCATACTGAGAAGGCGATCGAAGAGCATTCAGAAAGGAGAGCCGGATTGGTCCATCCTCCAGCGACCATGGGGTAAAATGGATCAGCTACCATATCTGAGATGCACGAGAACATAAGAATAGAACATGGTCAACAGATTCATCCTGCATCCCACATATCGTACAGAGAGGCAATATCGAGAGGCCCCGACTAGCCAGAAGAGAACAGGTAGGTAAGCGATCCCACTTAATCTTCCACAAGAAGAGCTGAATCCTTGGGTGAACAGGCAACCTCCATATCCAAGCAACATCTCTAAGTCCTGAGGCCTGAGAACGGAAGCAGGCCACCAAATCTCTGGCAGGAGCACAAGGAAGACAGGATCGGTGCCACAGCCTGAGATCCGGCCCTTCAGAATTAGGAAGAGGCATGGCCAGAATCCGATGAGCAAGCTCAGCCCCAAATAACCGAAGAACCATAGGAGTATTCCAAGCAGCACTCTCCTGGCTGATCAGTGAAGAAACATGCAATGTGGGATCTACTTCAGAGCTTATAAAAGTCGGCCATTGAGATAAGGGAAGATCAGCTATCCAAGAGTCCTGAACGACATCAACTGACATCCCATCCCCGATCATCCAATGAATATCAGTCATGACTGTAGGGGCGGCCCGACAGATCGCACGCCATAAACAGGAACATCCATGAGGATACTAACTTCCAAACCTGAAGTCCAACCACCATATCTACCACGCATGACTGTACTCCAGAAACAGTGAGGGTTCAACAGGAATCTGGAAGCATGCCTTGCAATGATAGCCTCACGACGGAGCACCAGGGACTAAATCCCCAACCCACCCTCACTCATCGGCAAACAGACCATGTCCCAGGCCAATAAGTGAATACCATGACCCCCCTGCATAGATGCCCACAAAAAATCCCGAATACATCTCTCTATCCGGCGAAGGAAGATAGTCGGGATCAGAGCATTGGATAACAGATAGATAGGGAGCGATGTGAGGATAGCACGGATCAAAGTGATACGCCCCATCATAGAAAGGCCCGACACCTGCCACCGGTCCATCCGAGTAGAGATCCGATGATCAAGGTCCCCAAAGTCCTGCTGCGTGGGCCGGCGTCCCGTAAGAGGGGTTCCGAGGTAGGTCAAACGATCTGAGACAGTCGAAATCCCTAACAAATGGGAAATAGCGGCACGACAGCGGGGAGAGACCGATGGACTGAAACAGAGAATAGATTTCTGCAAATTGATCCGTTGGCCCGATGCCCGGCAATAAGCCTGAATGATAGCAGAACAAGTGGTTGCATTCTGAACAGATGCTGGGCTAAGCAGGATGCAGTCATCAGCGAAGAGAAGGTGGGTTAGAGGAGGTCCATGAGGCCCAGGCATATAAGGCTGTAATAGAGATGCTCCAACCGCCTGATTAAGAGCACGAGACAGGTCGTCGGCGCACAGAACAAACAGAAATGGAGAGAGAGACATCCCTGTCGAAGTCCAACAGCAGAGGGAAAAAACTCAGTCGGACTGCCATTAATGATGATAGAAAAGGTGGGCCCTTGGACACAAGCCATAATCCACTCAATGAAATGATCATCAAAACCAAACGCCTATAACATCTGACGCAGAAATATCCAACTCATCCTATCATAAGCTCTCTCCATATCAAGCTGGACGGCCATGAGAGACTGTCGACAAGAGGCGCGCTGGAGGTCATGCATAAACTCCTGGGCAATGAGAGCATTATCTGAAATACTGCGGCCACGGATAAAGGCACCCTGCTCCGGAGAGATCAGCCTAGGAATCACCCCTGCAATCGAGTAACAAGAATACGAGCGCAGACTTTGTATAGAGTGGTGCATAAACTAATCGGCCTATAATGTTGAGGAAGCAGAGCATTAACTTTTTTAGGAACCAGGACAAGAAATGTCCTCTGCCAGTCAGGAGGAATATGTCTGGAAGAGAAAACAGACTGAATAGCCGAGGTAACATCCTGCCCTACAATATCCCAGTAGAAGCGGAAGAAAAAAGGCGGAAAACCATCTGGGCCCGAAGCTTTATCAGGACCCAGAGCCCAAACTGCATTACGAATCTCCTCCGCCAAGACCTCCCGAATCAAGCTAGCATTCTCGCTATCTGAAACTCTAACATCCCTAGTAGCAGTGATAATGGGAGAGTCAGAGCCAGAGACCTCCGACCAGCGAGACTAAAAGAAATGAAAGACCTGCTCTCTAATAGCCCCCTCATCCTCCAGAATAGTACCCTCTGCATCACTAATACGTCTGATTCGATTGGCCGCACGCCTGGCAACAATGGCCTGATGAAAGAACCTGGTGTTGCGATCACCTTCCTTTAACCACTGAATCTGGGATCGCTGACGCCAATAAATCTCTTGCTGCCAAAGCAACGAATGATGCATAGCCAAGTTCCTCCTAAGAGCCTGAAGATCACTCTCCAATAGCTGACCCTCCTCATCCTCCTTTGCCTAAAGAGTAGAGATAACAGCTTCCACAGCCTGGACATTCTGCATTAGATTCCCCACCTCTCTTCTCTGCCACCATAATAGTCTGCACTTAGCAAGCTCTAAACGGCGGGAGAGACGATAAGTAGTATTCCCTCTTACTGGCATATGCCACACCTGACTAATCAAGGACCTGGTTGAAGAATAATGCGTCCAAAACTACTCGAACCGAAAGGGCCCCATCCTATAAGACGACAGCTCAGTAGAGATGAGAAGGGGACAATGGTCCGACGCAATCCGCGGGAGGTGGGTATTAGTAGCACAGGCAAAGGACTGCATCCAAGATGAAAAAGCCAAAGCCCGATCCAATCTCTCCGACACCCGAGCAGACCCTCTCCGGTTGTTACACCAGGTAAACTGCGGCCCCAAAAATCCCAAATCAATAAGACCCGCCGAGGAGATGAATGAGCGAAACTCCATGGAATTCGGAGATTCTGCAAATCGGCATCCCCCCCGCTTCTCGAAGCATCCAATATACAATTGAAATCACCAGCAATAAGAGTAGGAAAACCCTGAGCTAATAAAGTGAGAATCTCCGACCAGAGGCCGCGCCGCTGACGAAAATCAGTGCTGGCATAGACTCCCAGAAGCAGCCAAGGCGGAGAAGACCCCTCAGAGATGACCAGGCCTACTTGCTGATGACTATGATGAAAAGCATCAACACGGATGGCAGGGTTCCGCCAGAGAGCCATAATGCCCCCAGATAGCCCATTAGCTTCTACAGCATAGGAAGACCAGTCACGGGAGACTCGCCGCCGGAAACGCTGAAGGCTAAGGCCCGACAACCGAGTCTCCAACAAAATACAAATATCAAAATGATGAATCTGCAAGAGCCTACCAAAGGAGGATCGAAATGATGGTTTCAATGCTCCTCGGACATTCCATATAATAATCTTCATAAGATAAGAAGCAAAGATGCCTCAGATCCCATCCTGAGCTCCCGTCATAACCAAATCTAAAAGGTCTCCCGAGTCAGGACACAGCAATTGGAGATCCTGATCCGACATCTGACCGAGGTCCGGATCATTGGAACCTGGTTGCAGAACTGACTCCATGGGAACTTCTTCATACAACTCCATAGTAGGGGATCCATCTACTCGAGAGACAGAAGGGGAGTCAGATATAGTAGCTTTAAGAGTTGTGAAGGCAACCTCATGAACATCCATGGCTCCTTTCTGATAGCAGGGGGGCAGGGTCATCCTATCAGGAGAACCGATTGTCACCCTAGTGCTTTTAGGTATAGCCGCCTTTCCTTTCCCCTTGCATTTCTCGGATTTAGAGATTAACCTAGGCGCCGGGCAATCAACTGGTCTGGCCCTTTTAAGGGGACCAGGAAAAGCATCCCGACTGCCCTAATGAGTACCAATAGCCAAACTCGAGCCGAGGGAGACAAAAGGGTTCTTGTTCACCAGAGAATTAGACATATCACTGGTTGGGGACCCCTCCTTCACTGTCTCCAAAAAGCCCTTCTGAATTTCCTTTGAACCGGCACATGAGTCTGTCTCCAGCAAAGCCCTCTGATTTTCTTTGAAACCGGCACATAGGTCAACTCCCGGCACGGTCACTGATCCTGAGCTTCCAGGGAACTTAGGAGGCAGGGGATAGTTCAGGCCATGCCCTGGGGATCCCTGCTGCTCAGCCTCCTTCAGACCCAGCTTTGAGGCATTGATCCCGGCACAAGGGACCACTCCCGGCACGCCCTTGTTGTCTGAACTTCCCTGCTTCAGCTCACTCACAGCACACACTGGAGCAGTGTCTGGGATCAATACCACCTTAGAGGATGAATGGACCCTCCAGCGAGCAACCTTCACTGGAGAATACCAACCCTCTGCAGCTTCAGCACCCGATCGACGCTCCCCTTGACTCTTCTGTGCAGGAACTACTGCTAGAAGCCCCCTGCATAGCCGTCAAGTGAGGCTTCCTCTTCTCCTCCCGAAGGGTATCAGAGATAGTCTTCCGTTGGCGAATCGCAGCAATCCATGGGCCATAGATCGATCTGGACGCAGCTTCCTCATCCGCAGTCCCAGACGATAGGGAACAAGGGCCGCTCAAGTGAATAGAGCCACAGAGAGAGCAGATCCCCTCCAGGCACTCATACGCAAACTGCTGCCAGAAGGTGTGGTGAATTCCTTGAATTCGAGTCCCCGGCCGGAGAGAACGACGGAGATCAATCCGTACACAGGCCCGAGCAAAACCCCCTCTGTTCTTCGCCAAAGTGGGAGCATCCACACAGATGAAACGCCCCGCTGTCTTCAAAATCGCCCTGAGGAAATCCTCCTTCCAAAACTCCATTGGCAAGTTTGGCAATCGCACCCACACCAGAGCCGAAGGAATGGCATCCTCTGCCGGGATGAATTCCGGCCTCCAAGGTTCCGTCCCGATAACTTGGCCGTTAACAGTCCAAGGCCGATTTAACACCAAGTCGCAGGCCTTAGGATCTTTGAACCGAAAAATATGGCATCTGAATGCCAAACTGATAGGGACGATGTCCCCCTGAACATCGGCGCGCCTGAACTCTCGAAGGAAAGCTTCGGCCGGAACCCACCGCTGGAATGACCGAACAAGAATGGCCCTCGACTGCCATCCATCTATCTCAGCCTCTAATTCCGCCACAGGGAACTAACTACTTCTGGAAAGGAGGCCTCCAGCCTCTCCACCACGAAGAGACTGCGAAGCAATTGCAGGACTCGCAAGTACTTCATGCTCGAAATGCGCCGTACGACCGAGACCTAGAGACAGCCCTGGAGCTAATTCCGTTCAGAGCCTCAACAGCCCTTCAGCATTACTGGTTGGTTGGATCACGCGGATTACTGATCCGCGCACTGTGAGTATGAAGATGGATTTTTGATCTTGAGTAATTAGTATGGGATTCATAATCCACCTCGGTTCCATATACGATTTCCATTTTAAACATTTATATAACCTTTTGTATCAGGAGAGAATCGATGCGGTTCGCATACTTCACCAGCTTGTCGGTTTCATGGCAAATTATGCGAACCAAGAGCCGTGCTGACGCAGGAGCGGCATCTCTCGGATGGGACCCACAATGCCAATTTAGCCAATGGAGAGGTAGCTTTTAATTTTTGGCTTGGGTTCTACTCAAAGGCCTGATGTCGGCTGGAAGGAATGTGCGAACACGAGTTTCGCAAGTCATGAAAGAACTTTCGTCGTGCTGATTTAATGATGAGTTTTTCATATCGATCAAGTTGGTGTTATCAGCTTATTACATCCCTAACACTACAGAGCTCTGCGATTGCCGATCGAGGTAAATTCATGGACCTCCCCATCCTGAGTTTGATGGCAGCACTGGGTGTGCGCCATTTTAACACTGTGGCCTTCGTGTACTTAATGATGGTTATATTCTTTAGATTTAAAAAACTTCACTCCATATTTCCAGTGTAGAATCCGGCTCCTGCAAATAGAGGAATTAGTGAAAAAAGAACGTGAATTTTAGAGAGTAAATTAAATAGTCTGCTGTAAAATAAATATCTCTAGTAACACATTGATCTGGATTATTGCAAAGGTGTTAATTGAGTGATTTGCCTACATTAATTTTTCTAACGATATCGCATAATTCAATTGCTGGTTTTGCAAGAAAGAAAGCAAACACAAGCTGTAAAAGCCTGTTATTTGCCGGATGTCCCCATGCACAACCTGTCCTTTTCTTTCTTTTCAACCAAAGCCTGTAGCATCTGTTTTACATATTTAAAGTAAATCTAAGAAATCTCATTCCTTGCCTTGTTGTGAAGCAATGAATTTAGTGTTATATATATATTGCCAAATGTGGAGGGGCCTCTGCGATTACAGAGCTTGTTACACAGACCATGAGTAATAACCGTGAGGCTGATGGTCATGCCATAGCAATTGAGTGCAAAGATGGGGTGGTTAGCATTCAAAATGATAAGGGCCCTGCCATGGGCTTTGAGTTCAAAGACTGGGTGATTGAGATTCAAAACGACGCCAAGTCTGTCAACCTTTGTGAGGAAGAGAGGAACTGGACGCTGACGTCGATATACAGGGTGCCCTCATTCTTCAGAGACTTTAGAGAAGATTCCTTCACTCCGGAGGTGGTCTCCTTTGGTGCCTACCATCACAATGCTGACCGCCTGAGGCCCGTTGAGCAGCACAAGCGTCGGGCTCTGGTCCATTTCCTCAATAGGGCAGGCAAGCCACTAGATGAGTTCATCCAGGCGATGAGGAGCATTGAGAAGCAGTTGCAAGACTGTTACCATAACCTTGACAACAAGTGGAAAGACCCAGAACACCCTGACCAATTCGTGATGCTAATGATACTTGACGGCTGTTTTATGCTCGAAGTTCTACGGATGAAGAAGGATGAGAACTATATCAAATATAGGTATGCCGAACATGATCCCGTTTTCAACAGTAACGGAGTGGATCAAAGGTTACCTTACATCAGGAGAGACATGTTGGTGCTTGAAAACCAGCTACCTCTTTTACTTCTAAAGAAGCTGCTTGAAGTCGAAGGCTGTCAGTCTCATGTGGTAAACAAAAGTACTCTTTTTTTTACTTTTCTTTCTTTCATGTACGTGCTTATTAATTAGCTATTAATTTCAGTGATAAAACGATATATTTATTTGTCTTGAACATATAAGTTGCATAAATAAATTAAAATACGAGCACCATGACAAAGCGCAAACTTTTGACCCGTATCTATTTGAAAGCAGCCCAGATGCAACAACCGTACGTACGTTTGTTTAGCAATTGATGTGAACTTTGCGATGCAGAATGATGAATCCATCAATAAGCTGGTACTCCAATTCTTTGGGGGGGATTTGAATGCCGATATAACAGGCGGCCTGGTTCTCCATCCGCTCGACGTGTATCGGCGGAGCTTGCTCCATGGCACACCAAGGTGGCCTCCGGCACCCGAGTGGCCCTACGAACCCATGATGAGGCCAGCCGTGGAGCTCGGCGAGTGCGGAGTCATATTCAATGTAAGCGAGAGCAATAGCTTTGCTGATATCGACTTCAAAGACGGTATACTGACCCTCCCAACTCTTGAGGTCGATGATAGCACCGAGTGCATGTTACTTAACATCGTGGCCTTTGAACACCTCCATGTCGGCCTTGGGACCGAGATCACCTCCTACGTTTGCTTAATGGACGAGATCATCGACTCGGAGGAGGACGTGAAACTCCTGCACAGGAAAGGCATCACTACGAACGCAACAGGGAGCAATAAGGCAATCGCTGAGCTATTCGGCAGGCTCTCCAAGGAAGTGACAGTAGATCCGAAGAATAGGCTTACATATGTGCGATGGCTGGTGTACAAACACTGCAACCGTCCCATAATTAGTAAATGGTATACTTCGAAAGCAAATCTATATCGAACATATTTCAATTCCCCGTGGTCCGTGATCGCTGTCATAGCCGCCACGCTCGCTTTATTGCTCCAGGGCCTCCAGACCGTTTACACCATTTCTCAGTATTATCATCAAGACGATAGTTCTAATTAAGTTCTCTCCTCCCCCAGCTCCTCCCGCTAGCTAATCTTCTTTATTCCCCTGATGCAATATAACATTTGAGACATATTCTACTGTCTCTGCGTTCTATTGTGTGCCTAAAATTATCGTTGTGCTATATATATATATTGAAGACTGCTGCTGCTATCCCCAGTTTGCTGAGTGGAATTGATTGGTTCTGGAGTCTTGATATTCCGTTGCTTTCCAATAAGTTTGTGCTAGCTAGGCTTGGCCTTGTCTCTCTTTTGTTTGATTGTAATTTAATGTTATGTTTCTTTCAAATTGTTATGATAAGCATTTACAATGGCATTTTATTATGATTCATACCAGATAATTATGATGCAATAAGTGTTCTTATCTAAATTAATCATAAAAGGATAAAAGTCCTTATTTAATTATGATGGGATAGCAATGAAGTGAGCAAAAAGATCTTATTTTATGAGACTAGAAATCTTATATGATAATCCTTATTTATAATAAGGGATATAAGGCCAATTACTTCTAATAATAACATTAAAAAAAAAAATACATGCCTTTTATCTGCTTTTGGTCTAGGATTCCGGATGTGGAAAGCTTGTGGGTTACTCTGATACCTATCACTAAAAGTAAGAAAAATACAATAAGGTTCATAATACAAGCCAGTTTTGATCCTTTTGTTCAATCTAAAAAAGGTATTTCACTTACCCTATGTTCTTTTGCATATTAACTAATAATGGTATTAGAGCCTCTCATGCTTGTTATTCGCTGTTAATGTTATGTTAATCTTATATGACAACTTTGTTGCATGCCATATCATGAATTCATGATTATTAATGATAAATTAATATATGCAATATTATGATCATTAATAATAAAATTTAAGTATGCTTTGAGATGGTTATTGATAGTCGATCAATCCCTGTTCAACCACAAAATTTATAAGAATATATATTTTTTTTTTATGATGGAATAATCTTCTGTAAAGTTTAGAGAAAAACTATTGTGGGATTAAATTTTAATTTAAACCTTAACATCTTTTTATGAAATTTTGACTTGATTAATTAGACTATTTGCTGATAAAGTTAATATCATTAGGAAGTAGATATTGATAGCTTTCTAATAGTATATTATTTTTTAAATTTGGATTTGTTATTTGTTAAATTTGGGTTTAAAGAAAGGGAGATACGGTGATGCACACAAAAATTTGGAAAAAAAATTCTATCCTGGGTCTCGATGGCCTGTGAGCTGCAACCATGCGCACTGCAAACACACGTAATAGCCCACGATCGCTGGGCCTTTGTGCACGTTGGGCTGCACCCTTGGGCGCGTGCTGACCATGGGCTAAGTGCTATAAGCTAGCATTATGGGCTAGGCTCCACACTGCATTCCATGGGCAAGCACAGGCTGAGCCCCACCCTGTACACTCTGCTGAACACTACAGGTTTGGCCTCTAAGATCATTTCCATCACTCAAGCATGTGGTTGTTTTATCTAACGGGCATATTATACCCAAGTTTCATAAAAGAGGATTTGGGCACATAAATTATTAATTTATAATTTTGGATCTAAATCTCATTTCCTCACGAGGTGTGAAAATTTTCATTTAATTAACAAATGCATGTTAGAAACAAAGATTAAATATTGGTTCATGTGTATGATTATTCTATAATTGACCTAGTATTACTTTATGAAAAAAAATAATGAATTGCATATCATTTTTTTATTGCTTCATTTAATAATGATATTGTAGATTATAGATATTTTATTCTTAATCAGTTAGACATATTGTTCTGATTTATATATTAGGAGATGATAATTAGCTAAATGTAAGATTTTTTTATCTTAATATATAGGAAAGAATTTTATGATTTAATTGGATTAGAATAAAATATGAGATATATGTGTCTAATTTAATATGCAAATATATAGAAATAACCTTCAAAAATTCAATTGCTTATTTGACTAAAACCAATAAACCTAATGGAAAGAATTACGACATGTGATATAGAAAAATATAGTACCTCTTTAATGAAAAAAAAAAGTACTTGAAACTATAATGAACAATATGAACCTACTTGTGGAAGGGCAAATGACCCAATACTACCATGACTAAAAAGCTTATCAAAGTTGGTATAAGAAAGATAGGAGTGTATGTTTTATTATATTGAGCTGCATGCAAGATGACCTAACTACAGAGTTTGAACAAGAAAGAAAATGTGGAAATAGCTTAAGCTGAAATATGAATGCACGGCATAAATTAGGCTATGAGCCCTGAACTTAAGGTTCAATTAAGTAGATAACTAAAGGCTACTGATAATAATCTCACTGCTGAACAATAAGTTCAAGCTATTATTAAGTCACTTCCTAACTGCAATTGGTAACCAGGTTCAATTAGAAACTTGCTTACTGGGGCATATACTAAGACAAATGGGTTAAATTAAATAATCAATCACTTTGGTCCAGGTTTAGGATTTTAATTAACTAGGCAGGACTTGACTACAATAATGTCCAATTAATTAGGACTCAAGCCCCACTGACTTTAGTCTAAAACATTTAAGCTCACCTAGCTTATGCTGATTTAACAGGGTCCTCCAAACCAACCCATTGCAAAACGGGCTCAAGCCTCAACGTTTGGCCTGAATTCCTTAATAAGTTCAGGTTTGGGCCCAAAACTAAAAGTTTTAAGAAAGGACTTTGTACATCGGGCGGTGCGGTAGGTCGCATGCATCGCGAGCAATGATTGACTGCACGCATATATGGTTGTACATGCCAAGGATAATTTCATTCTTTCACACACTGCATGCCCAGCCCGCACGTCTATGCTCCTGCACTGCATGCGATGCAGAAAGACTTTTTCAAAAGCTTATGGCGTTCAGATATAGCTAGCAAACCTCAAATTGAAACTACTTTTAAGACCAAATGAGCTTGGAGACAAATCCAATCAGAATGGACTTTGCTAACCCAAAACAACTCAAGAGTTAAAAAAAAAAGTCTTTGTATACCGGATGCGATGCAAGCCGCACACATTATACCCGATAATTGGCACATGGCAAGTGCACAGGCATGCCAAAAATAAAAATATTTTTTTTATCTTTAGCGCATGGTATGCTATTCATCGGGCATGGTGCGGCCCACCCTTCACAGCTGCACTGCACCTGCTCAGAGCGCACAATCCTTCAAACCGGCGACACCAAAATTAGGTTGAGCCAAAAAACCTGGCTTGGGTCTGACGAGCCAGCTCTAATGGAACCAAGAAGGCTTCTTGGTTCCCACGGAGCTGCCGAGCACCTCCATGGCTGGCCTCCCTAGCCAACCGATCCCCTCCACTGCCGAGCGCCAAAGCCTCCCCACCAGCGACCACAGCAGCGGCCCTGACTGGCGACGACCACGGCCAGGGAGGAGGGTTGGCTTGGCAGCCCACGACCAAGGGGTCGCGCCTCACACCCCCCAACTGCGGAGACCTTAGTCGCCACCGAGAGGATCCAAAGAGCGCCAGCCGAACTTCCATCTCAACCGGCTAGAACTATTAAAACAGAGCAAGGAAAGGAGGATTTACCGACGCTAAACCGGAGGTTAACAGCGGCGGCCGGCGAAGGGAAACACCCGACGACCACAACCTGACCTCCGGCTGCCTCGATTAGCTGCTCTGACGATCAAATTAGGTAGGATTACAGTAGAACAGGGCTTTTAAAACATGAACAGAGGAATAAAATGCAGCTCTTCCTTGGCCCCGATCCCCTTGCCGCCCGCCTGGAGACTGGAGGTCCGGTAGGGCTCCGCAAGGAGAAGAGATGGGAAAAGGTAGAGAAGGGGTTGGGGGAGGGAGGAGGGAGAGAGAGAGAGAGGCAGAGGACCCGAGAAAGAGAGAGCTAGATATAAGGAGAGAGAAAGAGAAGAGTAGGAGGAGTGGCTTCCATGCCGCCGCACGTCCTCCCCCACCTGCTGCGATATGGGTTCCTCCTGCCAGCATGGTGGAGCAGGCGTTACAAAAGTTGATGTTAATAGGAAATTGAGAAGTTGACAGGACAGCTAAAAGATTATGGCAGAAAGGAGCGGGTAAGTGGAGCGAATAGTATTTTTTACTAAATTTTTTTCTTATAAACCTATATTTGACTTGCGTTTGAGCAATATTTTTGGGATATTTAATTCAGGTATAAAGCGAGCCGGAGTGAAACTGATTCTGGCAATGATGGAAACAATTGGGAAGTTACTAGCAAAGAGATTTAAAGCAAGAGATGGAATGCTTGAATATCATCAAGGAGAAATTTATCCAAGAATCCTTAAGAAACTAATCTGATGGAATTGCCACAGTAAATAATCTGTGTGAAATATCTGTGGTAAATACATTCTGGGTTATGGTAGCATTCAATCGCTGATATCATGAAGAAAGCAAAGCAAACCGTCCTTCTTCCTAATTTCTTTTCAAGCAATGCCTCTGGCATCTGCTTTGCGTAGTTATAACGAAAAGCCAGGAAATCTCATCCTTTGTCCTGCTGTGAAGCAATGAATTCCCAATCCCTTTAGTCTTTCTGCAGTAGCGTTACATACACCCAAACATGGAAGGAGAGGCCTCTAAGACTACATACACAAGTTTTAGGACCACTGAGTAATAACCATGGGGCTGAGGGTCCTGCCATGGGCATCGAGTTCAAAGGCTGGGTGGTTGAAACGATGTCAAAGTCTTTCGACGGCGATGTTGAAATATAGATTACCCTAGACATCACAAAAAATTTCTTTGTTAAAATTATTTTTGAGACCACAAATATAATTATTAAATATATATGATCATCGTTAAACAAGTTAATATTAATACGATCTAATTTAAAATAAAGTTTATGGCTTAAGAGCATGAATGTTATAATATTATTGTATGGATATCATAAATAAAATTTTTAATTTAATAAGGAACCAAATTAGAAATGATCAATTAGTAACCGCCTTATTGATAGTTCTATAAAAAAAGGGTTATGGTCCCTAATTTGTAAAATGAACACTTTTTTCTGAGCTTGTATCTCCATCAACAAGCAATAAGGAACTAAGGATAAAATGCAAATTTGGAAGGTCATGATTATTCAAGAAATCGATTCAATGAATCTTAGTATGCTTCCGCTATTCTTTTATTCATTGAGTATGAATTTCAGTATGCTTTCACTATTCTCCTATTTGTTTGATTTGAATTTTTCTTAAATTGAATTGGGCATAATTTTTTATTTCACCAACAACTAGTACCAGAGGGTCTCATATTCAATTCTTGAGAAATTTTAAATTTTTCAGTCATATGCCATTGATATTCGATTAATTTGATTACATTGGCTTCTCAATTTTGAATTAAATATTTGTATATGTGCATATATCTTCTTTGATTTTATTCAGCAGCCATGAGGCATACATTCATTGGTTTATTTTGAATTCTATTTTGGTGCTATTAACATTCTTAATGCTCATTCAAGTCTATACATCATTTATCCAAACCTATTATAGATCCAGTTTCTAAATAAAATCAAAAGTCCTAATGCATCAAAACTTTATTCTACTTCTAGTTTGATAATCATGAATCACGATGTTGAGAGCGAAAGATATTCGCTACACAGATTCTAATTCCAGGGAGCAACGCCTTATCCATTAGCCTAAATCATTTTTTCTAATATAAAGATAGCTTTGAAACTAATAAGTTTTATTTTTGATATAGGTTAGAACCAACTTATGCAGAGATAGAAGACAATCAAAAATAACATATCGTTACTTTTTTTATGCTGAATAATTAAAATTTCAATCAAATTCAAATTAATGATACTTTTATGCGTAATAAATTTATCCATCGTTCTAAATTGAATTAATTGAAATAAGATATCATCAAAGTGACATCTCTTGTATAGATGATTCATGAAGGATGTTGGATGTTGTGTATGTGTATGTTTATACGGGTATTAGTCAGCCCAAAGAAAGGTTAATGTTTGGTTGAACTATATACACTTGTGATGGTAAACACGTAACAATTTTAAGGATTTATATGTGAATAATAAATCAATCTAAAAATAGATTTATTATTTGACATGCATTAATGTTAGTGTTTGACCATTACAACAAGAGTACCACTAGCAATTATTGTTCAAAGACTTTATATTAATGTTGCATTAGGTATCTTGAGATGAGATTTATCATTATTTGAATTTATTGATATTTGGTATTAATTGTTTATGTGAGCCTATTATTTATGTATTGCTTTTGTTCTTTTTTCAGCTAATGTTCCTACTATTTCTACTAACCTCAATTCGGTACCAATCCTTAATGGCACTAACTTCAAGGACTGAAAAAAGAACGTTAGCTGAATCTGGACCTTGCACTAAGTATTGAGCAACCTCATCATCTTACAACATCTAATACATCTAATGAGAGAATCAAATATGAGAAGTGGGATCGCTGTAACCGTATGAGTTTTATAATCATCAAGCGCAGAATACCTGAAGCTTTTAGAGGTGTGGTATCCGAAAGGATTACCAGTGCCAAGAATTTTCTTGCTGAGATTGAGAAATGCTTTATCAAAAATGATAAGGAAAAAACAAGCATAATCTTGAAGAGCTTGATTTCCATGAAGTATAAGGGCAAAGAAAACATAAAGAAGTACATTATAGAAATGTCTTATCTTACTTCAAAGCTAAAGGCACTAAAGCTTGAAATGTCAGAGAAATTGCTTGTGCATCTGGTACTAGTCTCTCTTCTTAATCAGTTCAGTCAATTTAAGGTCAATTACAACTGCCAAAAGGAGAAATGGGCTCTTAACGAGCTTATTTCATATTGTCTGCAAGAGAAAGAGAGATTAAAACAAGAGAAGACTGAAAGTGTTCACTTGGCAAGCACCTCTAAGGAAAAGGACAAGGATAAAGGCAAAACAAGAAAGGATGAGACTGCTAAGGGTTCAGCAAAGAAGAAGCAAAATCAGGATAAGAAAAATTATTTCTTTTGCAATAAGCCTGAACATATAAAGAAGGAATCTCCCAAATATCATGTATGGCATGAAAAGAAAGATACATTTCTTAATTTAGTCTATTCTGAAGTGAATATAGCTTTAGTATCTAGAAACACTTGGTGGTTAGATTCTGGTGCTACTATTAATATCAGTGTTTTAATGCAGGGTTGCCTAAGCTACCGAAAATCAATTGATGCTGAAAAATGCATTTATGTGGAAGATGACAAGTCGATAAATGTGAAAGTAATTGGGCATTTTAGATTGTTATTGAGTTCTGGTTTCTATTTGGATTTGAAGATACTTTTCACTACAAGAAAATATTGAAATAGCGATGCAAATTTAGCGACGCATCATTGCATCGCAAAATTACGACCACTTTGCGATGCCTCCGTGACAACAAAACATTGCGACACAATTAGCGACGTATTAGCGACTCAATAAACTAGAAAATCAAAAAAAATTAAATTTTTATTTAGCGACGCAAATAATGCTTCGCAATATTTTTAAATTAATTTTTTATAAAATATAAATATGGGAAAAAAATATTTCGATGCAACTCAGTGCGTCGCAATGTTTTTAAAATAATTAAATATGTTAAATAGCGACACATTAGCAACGCAATATAGAAAATTAAAAAAAATTATTTTTAATTTAGTGACACACCAATTGCGTTACAAATAATTTAAATAAAATTAATTTTTATAAAATATAAATATGAGAAAAAATATTGTGACGCAACTCAGTGCGTCGCAATATTTTTTAAAAAATTAAATATGTTAAATAGTGACGCATTAGCGACGCAATAAACCAAAAAATTAGAAAAATTATTTTTAATTTAGTGACGCACTAACTGTGTCACAATTATTTTAAATAAAATTAATTTTTATAAAGTATAAATATGAGAAAAAAATAATTGCGACGCATCGTAATATTTTTAAAAAAATTTAATTATATTAAATAGCAATGCATTTGCGACGCAAGAAACCAGAAAATTAGAAAAATTATTTTTAATTTAGCGACGCAATAATTGCGTTGCAATTATTTTAAATAAAATAAATTTTTATGAAATATAATTATGAGAAAAAATATTGCGATGCAACTCAGTGCGTCATAATATTTTTAAAAAAGTTAATTATGTTAAATAGCGATGCATTAGCAACGCAATAAACCAGAAAATTAGAAAAATTATGTTTTAATTTAGCGATGCACTTGTTGCATCGTAATTATTTTAAATAAAATTAATTTTTATATAATATAATATCATATTAAAAAATTATGACGTAACCCTTTGCGTCGCAATGTTTTTAAAAAAATTAATTATGTTAAATAGCGATCGGTCCGAGATCGGTCGTGGCCGATCGGGATCAGGGCTTTGATCGATCGCAACCCTCGGATCATCGCCGATCGGATCGATCGCCGCGGTCCGAGATCGATCGTGGTCGATCGGGATCAGAGCTTGGAACGATGGCAACCGTCGGATCGTCGCCGATCGGTCCGATCGCCACGGTCCGAGATCGGTCGTGGATGATCGAGATCACGGCTTGGATCGATCGCAACCGTCGGATCGTCATCGATTGGACCGATCGCCATGATCCGAGATCGATCGTGGACGATCGGGATCAGGGCTTGGATCGATCGCAATCGTCGGATCGTTGCCAATCGAACAGATCACCACGATTCGAGATCGGTCGTGGCCGATCGGGATCAGGGCTTGGATCGATCGCAACCATCGGATCGTCGGCGATTTCGGACCGATTGCAACGGTCCAAGAAGGTTCGTATGAATTTTGCTACGCTTTCGCTATTCTTTTATTTATTTGATTTGAATTTTTTTTGAATTGAATTGGGCATAATTTTTGATTTTACCAACATCCTTCGCTCTGGAGCTAGTCTCCTTTGGTCCTTAACATCACAATGCTGAACGCCTGAGGCCAGTGGAGGAGCACAAGCTCCGGGCTCTGGTCCACTTCCTCAAAATGGCCGCAAGTCTCTAGATCACTTCATCAAGGCCATGAGGAATATCGAGAAGCAGTTGCAAGGCTGCCACCATGACCCTGACAAGAAGCGGAAAGTCCCAAAACACCCCGAAAATTGTTGATGTTAATGATACTCGACGGGTGTTTCATGCTTGCAGTGTTGCTGGTGGAGGATTAGAGCTATAGAAAGGAAAGGTATGCCGAACATGATCCCGTTTTCAGTAGCTTTGGTGTGAACCACAGGTTGCCTTATATCAAGAGGGACATGGTGGTGATGGAAAACCAGCTACCCCTTCTTGTTCTAAATGTTGGAATATTAAACTTATTTTAATGCACTCTTGAAAACAACCAAAGACTTCATGGGAGAAAGGAAGAGTCACTCTTAAAAAGATCAAAGGCTTTATGGGAGAAAGGAAGAGTCACTCTTGAAAAGATCAAAGGCTTCATGAGAGAAAGGAAGAGTCATTTTAAAAAGACAAGATAGTTCATAAATTTAAAATTGACTCTTAGTATTTTGTAATTGACTCTTAATTTTCTGCAAATGTCTTTTAGTTTTTCTATACATGTATTAAATAGTGGCATATGAAAGGACATCTAGATGTGTATAAATATGGAAGGTGTTTGCCCATGAAATGATGTAGAGATGTAGAGAAGTAGAAGTAGAAGAAGATGATGATGAAAAAAATAGAGAGAGACCCAAAAGTTGTATTCCCTCTAATATAGAGTATCATTTTTCTTATTGAAAGAATCCTCCACTTCCGTCAATCTTGTGTGCCCACCTTGTTTCCAACAAGTGGTATCAGAGCCTTTTTTTTTTTTTTTTGAGAGGACCAATCTTGAGGGAGATGGCCAACGATGGTGTGCATATTCAAGTTCCCAAGCTTACTAAGGAGAACTATGGGAATTGGTGTATCCAAATGAAGTCCTTATTTGGCTCACAAGATCTATGGGAAATTGTTCAAGATGGCTACACCGAGCCTACAGCAGAGCAAGAAGGAGGGTACAATCAAGCACAAAAAGATACTTTAAGGGGCTTAAGAAGAAGAGACAAAAAAGCTTTGTTCCAATTATATCAAGCTTTAGATGAGGTGACATTTGAGAGAATTGCTGAAGCAACCTCTGCAAATCAAGCTTGGGATACTCTCTCTACTATCTTTAAAGGAGAAGAAAAGGTGAAGCGAATCCGGCTTCAACAATTACGGGAGAATTTGAAGTCACCACCATGAAGGAGACGAAAAACATATTTGACTACTTCTTCGGATATTGGTTATTGTAAACCAATTGAAGAGAAATGGAGAGAAGGTAGAAGATGTTCGAGTGGTGGAGAAGATACTTCGGTCTTTGACACCGAGGTTTGAGCATGTTGTTGTCGCCATTGAAGAAGCTAATGATGTTGATACACTCTCCATCAATGCGTTGATGGGAAACTTCAAATTCATGAACAAAAGATGCAAAAGAAAAATGAAGCACATAATACAGAGCAAATACTTCAATCCAAGGTGGAGGCAAAAGATCAAAAAGAGAAAGATCAAGGGCTTCAATTGGCATATAGTAACAAAAGAGATGACGGTAACAACTATCGTGGTGGCCGTGGTGGCAGAAGCAACTACCGTGGTCGTGGTCGAAGCCATGGCCGTGGTCAAAGAAGCTATAATGATGGAGGAGGCCAAAGCTCAAATTTCAACAATGAAAGAGGTGGCAGAAGAGGTGGACGTGGACGAGGTAGAAGATCAATTGGAGGTCGTAACCAATCAAGATCCAATGTTCAATGCTATAATTGTCAAAAACATGGACACTATAGCTATGAGTGTTGGAACAATAAGCAAAGCAACAACATTGGATCCAACAACCAAGAAGGAGAACCGACACTTCTTTTGTCATGCCAAGAAGATGGAGACTTGAAGAATATATGGTTTCTTGACTCAGGAGCCTCAAACCATATGTGTGGAAGAAAAGAGCTATTTGTGGAATTGCAAGAAGGGAAGTTTTGTGATGTGAAGTTTGGGGATCTCTCCAAAGCTCCTATCAAAGGAAGAGGTAAAATCATGATTTGGCAAAAGAATGGTAAACCTGATTTCATTTCCAATGTTTATTATGTGCCAAGTTTGAAGAGTAATATTTTAAGTATTGGCCAACTATTAGAGAAGGGTTATGCAATTCATATGGAAGGATTATCTCTAACTCTAAAAGATTGGAATGGAAAGTTGATTACTCATGTCCAGATGGCGAAGAACAGGATGTTTCCTCTTATCTTAAAGATGGAAGCACAAAATTGCTTGCAAGTGGATATCAAGGACCCTTCCTGGCTTTGGCATCTCAGGTTTGGACATTTAAATTTTGAAAGTTTGAAATTACTATCTAATAAGGGAATGGTGAAAGGTCTTTCATACATAAATTATCCAAATGAAGTTTGTGAGAAGTGCACACTAGCTAAGCATGCAAGAGCTCCCTTCAAAAGTAGAAAATCTTGGAAAGCAACAAGACCATTACAACTAGTGCATACTGATATATGTGGACCTCTTCCAGAATCTTGTGGTGGTAACAAATATTTTATAACATTTGTTGATGACTTTAGTAGAAAGTTATGGGTTTATTTTCTTAAAGAAAAGTCGGCTGCACTCTTTATGTTTAAATATTTCAAAACCTTGGTTGAAAAAGAAAGTAACAATAAAGCGCAGATTTTGAGATCCGATAGAGGTGGAGAATATATGTCAAATGCTTTTAGAAGCTATTGTAATGAAGAAGGAGTTCGACATCAATTCACCGCTCCATACTCTCCACAACAAAATGGAGTGGCCGAGAGGAAGAATCGGACCATTCTTGACATGACTAGAAGCATGTTGAAAGAGAAGAACCTTTCCGAGCATTTTTGGGCTGAAGGGGTGGCATGTGCATCATATCTTATCAATCGAAGCCCAACAAAAGCCATCAAAGGTATGACACCAGAAAAAGCTTGGAGTGGCTACAAACCAGGAGTAAGCCATATTAAGATTTTTGGGTGTATTGCCGATGCCCAAGTACCACACGAGAAGAGGAAGAAACTTGATGATCGAAGCCAAAAATGCATCTTCATAGGATATAGTGAGCAATCCAAAGCCTACAAATTGTATAATCCAATGAAAAATAAGGTCATCATCAGTCGGGATGTGATTTTCAATGAAGATGGAGTATGGGATTGGAATGGCAAAGATTCTCATATCAAATATATAACACCTTATAATGAAGCTGAGGAGAATACAAATGAGGAAGCTACTCAATCAATCTTGTCACCAGCAAGATCATCTTCATCACCACAAGTTACACCGACTTCCTCAAGAAGTTCTATAAGCCCTGAAGAGTCAACAAGAAAGTTTAGAAGTATTAGTGATCTTTATGATGAAACAGAAGAAGTTGAACAAGTTGATTTATATTGTTTATTTGCTGATATTGAACCTCTAACATTTGATGAAGCTATGCAGAAAGTTGAATGGAGAAAAGCAATGAAGGAGGAAATTCTTGCCATAGAAAAGAATAATACTTGGGAGTTGACTTCACTTCCAAAAGGACAAAAGGAGCCTGTGAAGATATATGTTGATAATAAGTCTGCTATTGAACTAGCTAAGAATCCAGTTCAACATGGAAGAAGCAAACACATTGACACAAGATTTTATTTTCTTCGTGATCAAGTTAAGAAAGGTGAAGATTTTCAAAAGCTGAGAAAGATGCTTGGAGTCATGGCACCAAGAAAAAATAAGTTTACGGAGGAAATGTTGGAATATTAAACTTGTTTTAATGCACTCTTGAAAACAACCAAAGACTTTATGGGAGAAAGGAAGAGTCACTCTTGAAAAGATCAAAGGCTTCATGGGAGAAAGGAAGAGTCACTCTTGAAAAGATCAAAGGCTTCATGAGAGAAAGGAAGAGTCATTTTAAAAAGACAAGATAGTTCATAAATTTAAAATTGACTCTTAGTATTTTGTAATTGACTCTTAATTTTCTGCAAATGTCTTTTAGTTTTTCTATACATGTATTAAATAGTGGCATATGAAAGGACATCTAGATGTGTATAAATATGGAAGGTGTTTGCCTATGAAATGATGTAGAGATGTAGAGAAGTAGAAGTAGAAGAAGATGATGATGATAAAAAAATAGAGAGACCTAAAAGTTGTATTCCCTCTAATATAGAGTATCATTTTTCTTATTGAAAGAATCCTCCACTTCCGTCAATCTTGTGTGCCCACCTTGTTTCCAACACTAAAGGCGCTGATTCAAGTGGAAGGCCATCATTCTAACATGGTAATCAAAAATGCTTTCTGAATTTTCTTTTAATTCCTTGGCTCTCTTGCTGATTAAATTAAGCTCTCTCTTCTCTGAATCAAAGATAGCCTTAGCAATTAATATAAATTTTGTGATGCAGGATGATGACTCCATCAATAAGCTGATGCTCCAGTTCTTCGGGGAGAATCTGAAGGCCGATATATAATTAATAGGCCTGGGCCTCCATACGCTCGACGTGTTTGGGAGAGCTTGCTCTATGGCACACCAAAGAGTTCGCCTCGGCCCACCCAATTATCAGGGCTTCTACGGGGTCATGAGGTCGGCCGTGGAGCTCGACGAGTGTGGAGTAGCCTTGATGATATTGACTTCAAGGAAGGCGTGCTGCATCTCCCAACCCTCCAGGTCGGTAATAATATCGAGTGCATGTTCCTCAACATTTGAGAACCTCCATGTTGGCCTTGGCACCAAGATCACCACCTGCATTTGCTTCATAAACGAGGAGCTCATCGACTCAGTGGAGGACGTCGGACTCCTACACAACATAACCTCCTCCTAAGAGAGTCTAATGCCTATGGAGGTTTTCACCCAAGAAATCAAAAACCAGCCCAAAAAAAATCAAGATGGAGATGAAGTTATCTGCAATCAATCCAAAGAGATGCAAGTGAATCTAAGAAATTTGTTTCAATCTCTCTTATGCCCTCTTTAAATTTGTTTCAGTTTCTCCAATGCCCTCGTTCAATTTGAAAAGATAAGAGAGCATGTAGAGAGAGAAAGAGAGAGAAAAAATATAAGTTTCTTATTGAAATTGAATGGCTTGAATGTATCACTTTGATCTTGTTGAACCAAATTTGGTTATGATTATATTAATCGAATATTTATTTAAGGATCAAAGCTTTATTCATGTACATATGTATTCATTATAATGATTGTACATGCGTTTTCATCATACTGACTTATCAAAAATCTTTTATCATCATTATCCTTCACTTTCGAGGGTTAAATGAGTCTTTCCATTTAAGTCTCGAGAGTAGTCCTAAAAATCTATTAATCAATCTTGTATTGAAGAGGAAATTTTTAATGAATGTAGATTTTCTTGATTTTAAGGTTTGACCTTTAAATTTAGTCGGCTTATCATGATCTTTTAAAGCCTTTCCCAACTTCTGAGCATAGTTTTTAAATTTAGCTAGCTTATCATGAGGCAGTTGAAGGTTATTTTGACCTTTTTCTTTGATTTTGGAGCTTAACATTTAATGAAACATGGCTCATGATGAACTTTATTTGAGTTTCTAGAGAATCACAGCACGTGCCTCATTATCTGAAGCTACTTTAAAAGTTATATTCATCATTTTCTCTCTTTGTCCATCTACACAAGATGGATGTTGTCAATTATTTTCACTCTTACTTGCCATTAGCTCTAGTGTCCTCCTATAGTTTCTAAGTCTCTCCGATCCTCCTTGGCTCTATTTCCTTTGATTTCCTTAATTCTTCACTTTTTCGATTCACCTCCTCGGTTGTTATAGCTTTTAACTAACTCTCCACTTATGTTGTCTTTCTTTATATTTACTTTAGATAATCATGTCTGCTACCGAGGAAGTAGCTTGCTTGACTCCTGGGTATTCTTTAGCTTCAGGCACATTCGTGCTTAAAGGCAATGATTCACTGGTCTTAACTTCTAAGGATAAGATCCATATCCAATGAAGCCACTTTATTCCCAAGCAATTCCTTTTGTTAGCTCTAGAAGAATTTAACCGATTGTTAGATTCTTCTAAGGAGCATCTTATTCTTTATGAAGACACTCTAGCGGCCGATCTTAAGTTATAAATTTGTCCATGCATAGGTTGATTTTTAAATTATTTCAACGTGGCTCCTACCCACCTTTTTTTCAACTTATGAAGATTAGTTATAAGTGTTCTTTTTAAACTTTCTTCCATGGGTATCCCTTTTTTCATCCCTTTGTTTAGGCATTTTTTAAACCTTAAGGAGTATCCTAGTGAAAAGTGATATGGCTGATCCAGCACCGTTAGGGTTAACGGTAAAGGAGACTGACGGCGTCCCACTTCAACCTCCGAGGCCAACCTCCGAGGCCCACCTTCGAGGCCAACCTTCGAGGCCCACCTCCGAGGCCAACTTCCAAGGCAAGCTTATAGCTGCGAGCCACCTGGCATGCCCACATGGCTCGCTACTCGCCTACTATAGTGCATCGCCATGCCTCATTAAGACGTATGGCCCATCACACACCCGTAACAGTGCATGGCCATACCCTGTTACGGTATGTGGTCCATCACTCGCCTGCAACCACGTATGGCCATATCCCGTTATGGAGTACGATCCGCCGCTTGCTTGTGGCTGCATGTGGCCATACCTCATAACGGCGCACGCCTGGTGCAACCATAGCCATCCGACACGCATGATACCGTATTGGCAGGTAGCAAATCAAGCAGGACACCTCTGACGCACAGTAACATACAGCCTGTCATTGTCATCCCCTCCTTTTTGTCCGTTATCGGACAGGGATATCATGAAATCGGTTAACTTCTGGAAGCATGGAGGGAGGGAGATCTTTGAACAGGTATAAAAGCTTACATTTACAACGAGGAAATGATTCTGAACCCTAACTCTCTACCTTTCTTCTGCTAGCTAACTCTTGTCTGTTTTCGAGTGACTGATTTGAGCGTCGGAGGGTCCCCACCGCAACATCCGGTCTCCGAAGGGTCCTCCTTGGCGTTCAAGGAAGGTGGCTCGGCGTCAACAGATTGGCGCGTCAGGAAGGGGGGCAAAGAAGAGAAAAGCTTCGAACATGTCAGCGACAACTTCTCTTTTCCCGAGCTCTCAAGCAATGGCGACGACCCATGCGCGAGAGGTCTTCACCAGTCACGCTGGGGGGCAGCATCAAGGGGCTGATCTGCTGGTGGTTGGTCCCTCAGCTCCCCTAGCCGACGTCCCTGCACCACCACCGCAACAGCTTTCAAGAAGACCAGCTTGCTGCCCTCGCCGCGCAAGTCCAATCTTTGGCAACGATGGTCCAAGGTCTGCAGCACCAAGTGGTGGCTGCGCAGCAACCGGGGCCCCTCCCGTCAATGCTAGGAGTCATCCAGCCCAACCAGCACTCTTTCCGAAGGAGGTCCCCTGCTCGAGAAGCTTGCCACCGCCGTGCTTCGCCCAAGCCTCACCGTCACGAAGCCTCCAAAAGGCTTCGGTCAACCTCTCGCAACGCTAGTGCATCTCCTAGGTGACGACATGGGAAGGAAGCGGAGCACCTTCGTCAGCATCGCCACCGCTCTTCCCCCTCCTCGGATTCCTCGATGGAGGGGTCCTTTGATGGCAGAATAGCCTGCCAAGCTGAGCGTCGGCTCGATGAATACAATCAGCGGTTGGAGGAGCTCCATAATGTGCTATGGGCCAACCACACAACGCCTCGGGCCCTCACCGGAGAAACTCCCTTCAGCCTCGTCTTTGGATTCGAAGCAGTCATCCTATAGAGATCGATGCCCCGAGCCCCAGAGTGGAAGCCTACAGCGAGGAAGACAACCCGAACCAGTTGCAGGCCAACCTTGACCTGGTGGAAGAGGTGCGGGACCGAGCGCGACTCTGAATGGTAGCCTACCGACAGCGAGCGGCTAGATATTACAACGCTTGTGTCCGCCCAAGGGCCTTCTGGCCGGGGGACCTCATCCTTCGTCGAGCTGAAATCTCAAAACCGACGGAAGGGGGCAAGCTAGCATCAAACTGGGAAGGACCCTACCGGTCACCGAGGCACACCGCCACGGAGCATACAAAGTAGAAGAGCTGGACGGAAAGCCACTCCCGCGGATGTGGAACTCCGATAACCTCCATCGGTATTATCAGTAGCGTACTCTTTTTTTACATAAAATTTTGCGATTGTATTCTCTTGGGGCTCCCGCCCCGTACTTGAAACTAATAAATAGAGGTTTAAGCATCTCAGCTTCTCAACAAAAAGCCCGAGGCCAGACTCGGCATGGAAAGCCTAGTGTACCACTGGCAGACCGATGTACCATCGGCTCTCAACAAAAAACCTAATGTACCATTGGCATCGAAGACCCGATGTACCATCAGATTCAAAAAAGCCCGAGGCCAGACTTGGCATGGAAAGCCCAGTGTACCACTGGCAGATCGATGTACCATTGGCTCTCAACAAAAAGCCTAATGTACCATTGGCATCGAAGACCTGATGTACCATCAGATTCAAAAAAGCCAGAGGCCAGACTCGGCATGGAAAGCCCAGTGTACCATTGGCAGACCGATGTACCATCGGCTCTCAACAAAAAGCCCAATGTACCATTGGCATCGAAGACCCGATGTACTATCAGATTCAAAAAAGCCCAAGGCCAGACTCGGCATGGAAAGCCCAATGTATCACTGGCAGACCGATGTACCATCAGCTCTCAACAAAAAGCCCAATGTACCATTGGCATCGAAGACCCGATGTACCATCGAATTCAAAAAATCCCAAGGCCAGACTCGGCATGAAAAACCCAGTGTACCACTGGCAGATCGATGTACCATCAGCTCTCAACAAAAATCCCAATGTGCCATTGGCATCGAAGACCTAATGTACCATCAGATTAGAAAGCCTAATGTACCATTGGCATCGAAGACCCGATGTACCATCGGATTCAAAAAGCCCAAGGCCAAACTCGGCATGGAAAGCCTAATGTACCACTGGCAGACCGATGTACCATCGACTCTCAACAAAAAGCCCAATGTACCATTGGCATCGAAGACTCGATGTACCATCGGATTCAAAAAGCCCAAGTCATCCTTGGCAGTCCAAGACTGATATTCCATCAGTGTTTATAGGCCCAAGTCATCCTTGGCAATCCAAGACCGATATTCCATCGATGCTTTGAAGTTCAAGTCATCCTCGTCGGCCCAAGCTCGACGTTTCATCAGTGCTTGGAAGCTCGGGTCCCCGGGGGGCAAACACGACCCGTCTCCCCCGACTCTTTCAAAGGGGCCCAGCCCTATATGACTAAGTTAAAGTTGCATGAAAAATAAAAGCAGCCCCTCGGTGCTGATGAAGCCCTCAGGGGTCCTACGTCAGTAACCCAGGGACTCAGAGAAGAGATCACAGTTTGGATTTTCATTGATGGAAAATCATACTTCATTAACATTAGCGTATACAAAATGCCGACCAAGTTGGACTTAGTACAAAAACAAAAAATGAAGAACTACAAAATCAAGGTCCGGCCGCGGGCTCCCCATCTGAGGCCTCATCAGACTCTGGGTCCGGCTCAATGTCCATGGCCTGGGGGAAGTTCAAAACTCAGGCAACTTTCTTCTTGGCATCGTCGAACCCCTGGACGTAGAAATCGGCATTAGCTTCAACCAGCTCGTGGGTGAAGTGCTCCGATGCCTTGAACTCCTCCACGGCTGTGGCAACTCTGGCCTCGGCGGCAGCCTCCACCTCAGTGACTCGAGCCTCCTCCGCCACCAGAGAGGCTGCTGCCGCCCCCTCGGCCTCCATGGCCTTTACCTCTCTCTCAGCCCGCTTCGCCCGATCCTCGGCCTCCTGAATGGCCGAGTTCAGGTCGGCTATGTGGAGGTTTCTAGCTTCAATTTCGCCCTTGGCCTATGTGAGCTGATTGAGCGCCGCCCGCCATCGGTCAGCCTCAGCCTTGGCTCTGCTCTCAGCCTCTTTTATTTTATTGGCGCACTTGGCCCTTACCAATTCCAAGGCCTTCTGTGCAGCCTCGGCCCGGGCCTGGGCCTCCTCGGCATCTTGCTGGACTTGGTGGGCAACAGCTTCCCCCTCGCCGATGGCCTCCTGAGCGAGTACGACGGAGTTGGACACCTGCACTCAGAGTGTCAGCTATGCAAATTACTTAAGTGCACTAAACCAAGGGCAGGAATAAAAAATACTTACTTGAACGAGAGCTGAGAAGATCTCCCGAAAGAACCTATTCGCCCCCAGGGTTCGGAGCTCCTCTTGAATATCAGGCTGAACGACGTAGGACATGAGTTGTTCAGCCCGGTGCCCGTCGTTTATCAAAGAAAAACCGAGGGATTGGCTCGGCCCTCTTCCCCTCGGCAGTCCCGAAGTACTCCGGCTCGGCATGTGGAGGGCGGCTCGCTGGCATCTGCTTGGGGGGCAGGCTCGCCGCCCCTGATGGCCCTTCCCCCCAACTTTTGTCTACTTCGGCTGGGGCAGGTTCATTAGGAGCTTGGGGTTCCTCCGTCGTAGCCGGCTCCTCCATCATCGCCCCCTCAGTTGCTGCCCCCTCTGGTGGGGTGTCAGCCGTCAGGTCCACCTTCGGGGCTGGTGGAGGTTTGCGCCGCTCGGTCGGTGGGGATGCCCTCACAGTAAGGCGCTTGGGGGCCGGCACCTGCTGCCCCTCTCTTGGGCTGCCACGGGCCCTCATCCTCTTGCTTGTGGCCTTCTTGACCATGGCAGTCGGAGGCTTCATTGCTGCACAGTATCAGTCGGAGTCAGTCAAAAAAAAAGAAGAAAAAGAAGAGAGGAAGAGGAAGAGGGCAATTTGGCTAAGTGCTCGGGCGTCTATTACTCACCGCTATGTGTGGTGAGGCCCGCCAACTGGAGGTTGTGCTCCGACAGAAGCAAGCTATATCTAGGGATGTTGGCAGTCAACAGTTGCCCCTGCACTTCTTGGTCTCCTGGGAGGACGGTGGAGTTCATGTTGGGTCGGAGGTCGGGGTCCCTCCACCGGGACTTGACTTGATCAAGGTCAACAAAAAAGAAACGGGATTTCCATCCCTTGACCAAGGTAGGGAGAAGAAGCTTGAGGACCCGACCGGGTCGGGGCTGGAATAGCCACCAACCCCTCTACTGCCTGAAGGTGTAAAAGCAGCGGAAGAGAGAGTGTCGGAGGGTGATTTGGAGGTGGTGGCAAAGGATGAGAAAGGCGCAAACGGTCCGAAGGGAGTTTGGGACCAGTTGAGCAGGAGTCAAAGAGTAATAGTCCAAAAGGTTAATAAAAAAGGGATGGAAGGGTAGACGAAGACCTAACCTAAGGAAAATCTTGTAAACGGCCACTCTGCCGGGCCAGGAGGAGACCACCCTATCATCGGGGGTCGGAAGGAAGAGCCCGACATCTCGGGGTACTTGGTAACGGGCCTTAATTTTGGCTAAGTCTTGACCCGTTACTGTTGAGGCGGTCTCCTCCGGGGATTCCGCCCCCGCCCTCAAAGAGGCGCCGGCCGTCACTTGGCGCCTCCTCGCCGGGGCCCGGCTGGTCGCTGCCGAGCGTCCCCTTGTAGGAGCCCTGACAGCAACCGGTCGTTGGGACAAAGGAAGACGGTCCTTCGGATCGGAAGACCATGAAGAAGAAGGAGATGAAGAGGCACGAAGCCTTGAGGAAGAAATGCGGTTGTCAGAGGGAGCAGAAGAAGTCCAGGATGGTGAGGAAGCCATGACGAAAGTTCGGGAAAGAGGAAGGGAGGATCAGGAAGGACAGAGGGCTAACATGGAGAAAGAAATGGCGGGGGGCAATTTTCAGGTTGCAGAGGGAGCAGAGGACCAGAGGAAGAAGATAACTGAAGTAAAATAACGAGTATTCAGCCTTCGCCCGGGTTTTGTCAAGTTTCAAATCGTCCTGCCTCAATTTTCCAACCACACGGACTCCCGCTATAGGCTGGGCCACCTCGGTAGGCGTCCGGCGCATGGAACAAACCGCCTCCGGCCAATGATGGGACACCGCTGACACCAGTGCCATGATGGCAATGATGGCGGCCGCTTTTCACGAATTTCAAAAGGACAACCCTGTCTCGAGGGAGATCGTGGCAGATCGAACGAATAGCAGCGGCTGCCCCTTCACATCCCCCAAGTCGCCTGCGCTAAGTTATTGCAGCATCCATAGACATGTGGCCGAGGGTAGTTGGCAGTGAACGGGGATCAGCCACTGGGTGGTGACACCCCTTTCGCTTCGCCAGGGTGGACCCGCTCCATCTTAGGGGTGAGGGGCACTGATATGGCTGATCCAGCACCGTCAGGGTTAACGGTAAAGGAGACTGACGGCGTCCCACTTCAACCTCTGAGGCCAACCTCCGAGGCCCACCTTCGAGGCCAACCTCCGAGGCCAACCTTCGAGGCCAACCTCTGAGACCCACCTCCAAGGCCCACCTTTGAGGCCCACCTCCGAGGCCAGCTTATAGCTGCGAGCCACCTGGCATGCCCACGTGGCCCGCTACTCGCCTGCTATAGTGCGTCGCCTTGCCCCATTAAGACGTATGGCCCACCACGCACCCGTAACAGTGCATGGCCATACCCCGTTACGGTATGTGGTCCATCACTCGCCTGCAACCATGTATGGCCATATCCCATTATGGAGTATGATCCACCGCTTGCTTGTGGCTGCATGTGGCCATACCTCATAACGGCGCACGCCTGGTGCAACCATAGCCACCCGACATGCATGATACCGTATTGGCGGATAGCAAATCAAGCAGGACACCTCTGACACACAGTAATGATACGGCATGTCATTGTCAGCCCCTCCTTTTTGTCCATTATCGGACGGGGATATCATGAAATCGATAACCTTCTGGAAGCATGGAGGGAGGGAGATCTTTGAACATGTATAAAAGCTTACATTTACAACGAGGAAAGGATCCTGAACCCTAACTTTCTAGCTTTCTTCTATTAGCTAATTCTTGTCTGTTCCCGAGTGACTGACTTGAGCGTCGGAGGGTCCCTACCGGAACATCCAGTCTCCGAGGACTTTTCTTGCAGGAGTCCAGCAAGGAGGACCCCCGTTTTCCCTAGTGTTCAAGGAAGGTGGCTCGGGTCAACAAAAAGGTGATATTTTTCTACTCAGTGTGGACATAAAATTTTTGTTGGGAAGTCCTCTTCCATCCATGGATGGAAAAATCATTTTTTTATTATAAAAGTAGGTAAAAAAATGGTTTTTTAAATTGGGTTGACAACAACTTAATCTTAGGCCAACACGGCTTCTCTTTTTTCTTCTTTCGAGGAAAAGGCTATTTCTTCAATAAAATTGAATCTTCCTACCTTAGGAGTGCTCCTTTCCGAGAAAGCTCTAGTTTTAGCAAGATTAAGCCCAACCCCTTTAGGTGAGTCAATCATAAAGTACTTGGTCTGTTTACAATAACATTTATTTGATAATCATTTTATAATCTAACTCTGATTATTTCTTGCAAAGATGTTGAATTTAGATAAATTGAGGAAGGCTACAATGGCCAAGAGGAAGATAACCGATGAGACATCCTCAACAAAATAAAAAAACACTAAGAAAGATTCAGCTAAGCAAGCCATTCCTATATCTTAGGGTTCGACTCAATCACCTTCTCGCTCAAAGAAGAAGGTTGTAGCTAAAAGAGTGGAGGGAGCGGTCAAAAAACAGAAGAAAACTTCATCATCCCAGCCTCTTCCAATTTCCTTGGAGCAACTACCCCAGTTATTCGAGGAGCACTCTTCTCAAATTCTTGAGAATATTCAAATGAGGGAAGAAACATCTAAACCCACTTTTTCAAGTGGTGCTCCTACTGAAGAGATGCTATATATCTTCGTTGGAAGAGCAACGACAAAGGTTCCCGCTTCGTTGGCTCCACTTTTCTAGTCAACTTCACCTCCTTTTGGACCGAGTACTTCCTTAGGTTTGAACATCTATATCCCTTCCTTGGATGTTCGAACTATTGATTCGGCTCTATTCAGATCAGTAACTCGGAAGTAGTGTGTCACGCCCCAGACCCAAATATTGGGCTAGGGTGACAACCCGCCGCGTGCCGGGCAAGCAAGGCGTCTTAAAAATCTTGATATACGATTCAAATGAGGCAATAAATGTGAAAACCAACTATAATACAAATGATAGTTATAAGTTTTGGGTTTCAAACCCTACACTCAAGTCATGCTAATAAAGTTGGGCTACAACAAGCCCTACACACCAATGCAATGGTTCTTATTTTATTTATTAGAAGCTTCATCAACTCCGAATATCCATCATCAACCCTGAGGCTCTAAAAAACATTGTGAAGGTTTAATGAGTTTACACTCAATAAGTAAGCCTATTATACAATCATATCATACTTGAATTATATTTAACATGCTATCAACATATGCATTTTGTCAACTTAACATAAATTGAACATTCGATAAGCATCAGGATATGCATTCTAGCAAACTCACTGTTTATGTAATTATAGATTTCCTATGTGTCCCACGGCCCTGCAATACCTCAATCAGAGCACATCCTTCAGATGTGCTGCCATATAAAATCAACAGAACACATTGTACGATGTGTGGGGCCATACCATAACAGAACACACTCTATGATGTATGTGGCCATGAAAATCAAACAGAACACATTGTAGGACGTGTGGGGCCATACAATAACAGAACACATCTACGGTGTATGTGGCCATATCATAACAGAACACGTCTACAATGTATGGTGTGCTAAATAAAATCAACAGAACACATTGTACGATGTGTGGGGCCATACCATAACAGAACACTACGATGTATGTGGCCATGAAAATCAAACAGAACACATTGTAGGACGTGTGGGGCCATACCATAACAGAACACACTCTAATATCATAACAGAACACACAATGTGTATATCATAACAGAATACATCTCCAGTGTGTGTGGCCATGAACACACTCTACGATGTATGTGGCCATGAAAATCAAATAGAACACATTGTAGGACGTGTGAGGCCAGACCATAACAGAACACACTCTACGGTGTGTGTGGCCATATCATAACAGAACACGTCTACAATGTGTGGGGCCATATCATAACAGAATACATCTCCAGTGTGCGTGACCAAATCATAACAGACACAGCTACAATGTGTGGGGCCATAGTAAAGGAGAACCGCGGCGACCCATATAAATCTATTTAACATTTTCATCACAATTACATCATGCATCTGTATCTCACATTACCTCACAGTGGTTTGCATAGTACTAGAAAATGCATATAGTCACCTCAATATAAACATATCATACAGGCAATCACATTTCTGACATATACACCCATAAATCATTTCTTACAATATTACCAATCACTATAATCATATAATTGTTCATTTGTAATCCACAGTTCCATGCTACATAGACAATTCAGATAAATTTCTATTTTCTTCTTATTTATAAAAATGCATGCAAACTGTATATCCTCAATTTATCAATTAAACAATTATTAAATTTGCATAATAGTCTTACTTACCTCCTACGCAAGATCCAAATGATGCACCAACTAATCAGATGTCTGGGTACCTACAGGATCAATGTACATAATTAATTCACTGAAATCTAATTAATAAAATGACCCTTAAGACCCTATCCAGACTAGTTCACGGGCCCAACTTTGGGCTCGAATATCTCCCACTATACACACCAATTGGGGAAGTAAAAATACCCTAAGAAACTAGAATTAACCCAGATTCTAGCCATATAATTTTCTTGCTAATCTCGGCCCGTTACGGGGCCCAAAAATCAGCCCCAAAACTGCTCGCTGCACGGCCTAGAAGGCCCAGACCAGGCCGGCCCAGCCGGCCCATGGCCAAACCTCTAACCCCCGCTCCCCTGTTTCGCCCGAAACAGGGGATAGCCTCCGGCCGGCGGCCAGGGCCGCCGCCAGCCTAATTCCGTCCGACCCGACCGCCGCCGCGGCTGGCCTCCTTCCCCCCTCCTTTCTCAATTTCTCTCCCTCTCTCTCTATGCTCCCGCGTGAAATTCACCGCGCCGGCGTCGAATCCGGCTAAATTGGGGCCGGTCCGGCCGCCGTTGGCCGAACCAGAGCCGGCCGCCACCGGTCGGCCTCCCCTCTCTCTCTCTCTCCTTAATTTCTCTCTCCCTCTCTTTCTTTCTTTCTGTTCCCGCGCTGTGCGCTCGGTGCCGGCGACACGGCCGGTCACCAAGGCCGGCCGGACCTCCACCGGATGCACGCCCGGCGCCGGTGGAGGTCACCGGCCAATCCACATGCCCTCTCTCTCTCTCTCTCAGGCTCTCTCTCTCTCTCTCTCTCTCCCAACTCTTTCTCTCTCTCAGGCTCTCTCTCTCTCTGGCTCTATGCGGCAGGGGGACATACCTGAGAATGACGCGCGCCAGGATGAAGGAAGGAGTCCTCCTCCTTCTCATTATAAACATCACGCGATGCCTCGGTCCAGGGACTCGGAAAACCCATCAGACACGCAAAGACTCGGGAATCCAAGCGTCATACTGGGAACCTAAATGTCATAATAAAGTCTAGGTGGCAGGTTTCCTTAATTAAATGCTGGGGGGTTACATTCTCCCCCTTTATAAAATTTCGTCCTCGAAATTGACACACATCAAATAAACTATAGAATTCAAATATGATCTATCAACAATCTTGAATAGATAATTTACCTGCATTTGTGGATACTTTTTTTTTATTTTTTTTTTAAATTCCCAAGTTTTTCATTTCCTCCTCAAGCTACCAAATAGCCTCCCTCTCAGAATAATTACTCCGCTAAACTTTGACATAAGGAATACTACACCATCTCAGAACTTAATCCTTGCAGTCCACAATGTGCACAAGATGATCTTCATAGGTCAATTCTTTCTTAAGCTAAATTGGTTCAAGTTCTAACACATAACGGGGGTTTGAAATACACCTCCTCAGTCATAAAGATATGAAACACATTGAACACCCAAAGAGTAATGAAGACAGTGCTAAGCTATAAGCCACCTCCTTTATTTTGATCAAAATCTCAAATGGCCCAATATATTGTGGCTCAAATCACCTCTAACACAAATCTCATCATATCATTTATTAGTAAAACTTCCAAATGATCTTCAACCTGAAATTTCAAATCTTTCTTTTTGACATCAACATAACTTTTCTATTGACTCAGAGCTACATGAAGCTGCTTTAATTAACGATACTTTTCATAGTTGCTACACCAGCTCAGTCCAAAATTGTCTCTCTCTCACCTCATCTCAATATGAAGGGAATCTACACCTTATATCATAGACAATTGAAATGAATACATTTGAATGTTGGCTTGGTAATCATTAAAATAAACAATTTCACTAAGGGTAAGAAGCTATACCAAGCACTTTCTAAATCCATCACACAGGCTCGCAGTATATCATCAAAATCTAATTGGTTCATGCAGATTGTCCATCTATTTGAGGGTGGAAGGTTGGACAGAAATTCAGCTTAATCCACAAAGCTTTATGAAGACATCATCGAATTAGGAGAGTGAGACAAATGGGTTCAGACTCAATTTACGTAGTTTACCATTAAACCAAAAAAATAAATATTAACATTTAACCCACTAAAATTTCATCCTTGAAATTAAATGTCCACAAATTTTGTACCATTATAGATACTCACTAGCAACTTTTATTTCATTCCTAGGTACCCAAATGATGTATCCAACATCAATAATTAATTTGATCTTTCTACCAAATAAAATTAAATTCTTTAAGAAGTATTTCTTTCCTGTCATCTTTTTTTTTTTAATACCTTAACTTCTCACAACACAATCATCATAATATCATAGAGTCCATCACATGTATTATGTCATCCATTCTTAAGGTTAATAACCTATATCAATTACTGTTAATTCCTCGATAAGACAGTTCCAAGTTCTTTTGAATTAAATATAAGATAGTTTTCTTCCAATGCTCTCTCAACTCATAAATAGTTGAATGTACCATTAATCATTACGACACTTATTTTAATCGTCATAACATACTTGGTTTCACTCTTGAATACTTCAAGCTAACATCAATGAACATTATGCAATTATTTAGGATATCTTTCATAATTATCATAATCAACTAATTTAATTTCTTTGAATAATATTGCCATCATTAATCACTGGTATAATTAATTTATCTCCTTCATATTTATCAATAATACCACCATAACCAATCAATTTCTCTTGAATAGGTCAGTATATCCTCAATAAATAATACAATTTAAATGATTCAAATTCTTGAATCGATTATTTCATTACCAATGATTATCCAAATCATCTATAGATCATGCAATGTCTCATGCCATAACATGACCAACTAATTTAAACCCTTCAAATATCTCAAAGTGACATTACTAATCTAGCTTAGATGGATACAAGACTTATAAGGTCAATAAAAATTGAAAATGCACTTACCATCCGAAAGACATAATTAAAATTATAGTAATCTCTCTATGACTTGAAAGTGATAATAGATGTACCCTTAACCATAATCCATAACTGATAATAATCAAAAATAAAATCATCTCCCTCCTATTTCTTAACAATAATTATGCCACTTATGGATGATTGATAATTTATCCATCCTGGAGAAAGATATCTACTTAGGAACTATGAAGAAAGGTACAATAAGTATGCATAATAAATTAATGAATATATATCTTGATTTAGAAATCTATTAACAGATGAAAATCCCCATGAAATTCTTTATCAGTGGAGTTTATCTTATTCTCATTATTGCTAAAATCTTTCACTTTCTACCATCAAAATATTTGATCATTTATAGCCAAAATCAGTTCTAAAGATTAATAGAGTCTACTGCTCTCAAAAACTTAAACAGTAATTGTCTCAGAATTTAAAATTTTAAAATCTTCCTAAATGATCCATCATGATATAATATACAGTCAACTATTTCATTAGCATCAATATCAACCATCTCCATATCTAGCAAATTAACAATCAGTCTTGAATAAGCAATATCCATAATAAAGTTTTCTTAGTAAAATTCACTAAATATACTTATCCATCCAGACTCAAATTCAGAAAGTACTCAATTGTGATTGATCAAAAATATGTAATTAACTATTTCATTCCTAAAATATCATCAATATTAATCATCCTATAACCAGCAGATTAGCTCATAATCTTAAACTTATAATATCAACAATGTAAGTTCCACTATTAAAAATTCATTATATACATCCACATTCAAATTTAGATTTACTAACTCCAAATCCACATATCAACTCAATTGCAATATGGACATAATGATGTTATCCTAGTCATATTAGTCATCAATTGCAATTTTCAACTATTATATCATATCCCATATATTCATCTGTCTTTTATTGCATATCCAATTAAAGTTTCATCTACCCATATTATTTAAAGATCTGGAACTGCTACGAGCCATTTCCAACAAGTTTGACGGAGTTAAAACCTCTAGAAGCCCCTAGGCCTCCCCACTGGTCAAGGCTACCAGCCAGGGAGCCCACATAATATCATTGGCTTGCGATGGTTCATTCTTAATTCCTATCAAATTTGTAATTCAATTAATATCTTGATAAACTTTAAATTTCAAGCTTCCAAAGCATAATTCCTGAAATTCCTTTAAAGTCATAATTGTCTCAATATCATTCTAGTATTTTGCCTAGAGTGTCATCATGCATGTGTCCCTAAGGTCATAACCTAGGCTCTAATACCACTAAAGCTGTCATGCCCCAGACCCAAATATTGGGCTAGGGTGACAACCCGCCGCGTGCCGGGCACGCAAGGCATCTTAAAAATCTTGATATACGATTCAAATGAGGCAATAAATGTGAAAACCAACCATAATACAAATGATAGTTATAAGTTTTGGGTTTCAAACCCTACACTCAAGTCATGCTAATAAAGTTGGGCTACAACAAGCCCTACACACAACCATAATAGGATTACACCAATGCAATGGTTCTTATTTTATTTATTAAAAGCTCCATCAACTCTGAATATCCATCATCAACCCTGAGGCTCTGAAAAACATTGTGAAGGTTTAATGAGTTTACACTCAATAAGTAAGCCTATTATACAATCATATCATACTTGAATTATATTTAACATGCTATCAACATATGCATTTTGTCAACTTAACATAAATTGAACATTCGATAAACATCAGGATATGTATTCTAGCAAACTCACTGTTTATGTAATTATAGATTTCCTATGTGTCCCACGGCCCTGCAATACCTCAATCAGAGCACATCCTCCAGATGTATGGCCATATAAAATCAACAGAACACATTGTACGATGTGTGGGGCCATACCATAACAGAACACACTCTACGATGTATGTGGCCATGAAAATCAAACAGAACACATTGTAGGACGTGTGGGGCCATACCATAACAGAACACACTCTACGGTGTGTGTGGCCATATCATAACAGAATACGTCTACAATGTATGGGGCCATATCATAACAGAATACATCTCCAGTGTATGTGGCCAAATAAAATCAACAGAACACATTGTACGATGTGTGGGGCCATACCATAACAGAACACACTCTACGATGTATGTGGCCATGAAAATCAAACAGAACACATTGTAGGACGTGTGGGGCCATACCATAACAGAACACACTCTACGGTGTATGTGGCCATATCATAACAGAACATGTCTACAATGTGTGGGGCCATATCATAACAGAATACATCTCCAGTGTGTGTGGCCAAATAAAATCAACAGAACACATTGTACGATGTGTGGGGCCATACCATAACAGAACACACTCTACGATGTATGTGGCCATGAAAATCAAACAGAACACATTGTAGGACGTGTGGGGCCATACCATAATAGAACACACTCTACGGTGTGTGTGCCATATCATAACAGAACATCTACAATGTGTGGGGCCATATCATAACAGAATACATCTCCAGTGTGTGTGGCCAAATCATAACAGAACACAGCTATAATATGTGGGGCCATAGTAAAGGAGAACCGTGGCGACCCATATAAATCTATTTAATATTTTCATCAAATTACATCATGCATCTGTATCTCACATTACCTCACAGTGGTTTGCATAGTACTAGAAAATGCATATAGTCACCTCAATATAAACATATCATACAGGCAATCACATTTCTGACATATACAACCCATAAATCATTTCTTACAATATTACCAATCACTATAATCATATAATTGTTCATTTGTAATCCACAGTTCCATGCTACATAGACAATTCAGATAAATTTCTATTTTCTTCTTATTTATAAAAATGATGCAAAATGTATATCCTCAATTTATCAATTAAATAATTATTAAATTTGCATAATAGTCTTACTTACCTCCTACGCAAGATCCAAATGATGCACCAACTAATCGGATGTCTGGGCACCTACAGGATCAATGTACATAATTAATTCACTAAAATCTAATTAATAAAATGACCCTTAAGACCCTACCCAGACTAGTTCACGGGCCCAACTTTGGGCTCGAATATCTTCCACTATACACACCCAATTGGGGAAGTAAAAATACCCCAAGAAACTAGAATTAACCCAGATTCTAACCATATAATTTTCTTGCTAATCTCGCCCGTTACGGGGCCCAAAAATTAGCCCCAAAACTGCTCGCTGCACGGCCCAGAAGGCCCAGACCAGGCCAGCCCAGCCGGCCCATGGCCAAACCTCTAACCCCCACTCCCCTGTTTCACCCGAAACAGGGGACAGCCTCGGCCGGCGGCCAGGGCCGCCGCCGGCCTAATCCGTCCGACCCGGCCACCGGAGGCGGGCCGAAACCGGCCGCCGCCGCGGCAGGCCTCCTTCCCCCTCTTCTTTCTTAATTTCTCTCCCTCTCTCTCTATGCTCCCGCGTGAAATTCACCGCGCCGGCGTCGAATCCGTCTAAATTGGGCCCGGTCCGGCCGCCTTGGCCGGATCAGAGCCGACCGCCGCTGCAGCCGGCCTCCCCTCTCTCTGTCCTTAATTTTCTCTCTCTCCCTCTCTTTCTTTCTTTCTGTTCCCGCGCTGTGCGCTCGGTGCCGGCGACACGGCCGGCCACCAAGGCCGACCGGACCTCCACGGACGCACGCCCGGCGCCGGTGGAGGTCACCAGCCAATCCACATGCCCTCTCTCTCTCTTCCCGGCTCTTTCTCTCTCTCAGGCTCTCTCTCTCTCTGGCTCTGTGCAGCAGGGGGACATACCTGATAATGACGCGCGCCAGGATGAAGGAAGGAGTCCTCCTCCTTCTCATTATAAACATCATGCGACGCCTCGGTCCAGGGACTCGGAAAACCCATCAGGCAAAGACTCGGGAATCCAAGCGTCATATTGGGAACCTAAATGTCATAATAAAGTGTAGGTGGCAGGTTTCCTTAATAAATGCTGGGGAGTTACATAGTGGAAGGTATGTGCCTTCCACATAACTCCTCTTACTTTAATGAAAAAAGTAGTAAGAAGCTTATGCTCGGTGTATGCAAGAACTTGGCCAAGATAGCTATCATTGCTTTAGACTTGATTTTATTCTTCTTTTGTCTATTATTTTAAACTGATTGTTTTCTTTATTTGTCTCTTTTATATAATTGTCATAATTTTATGATATTAATAAAAAGAAATTAGCAACTAGAAGTCAACCACATTCAGCTTCAATCCTTAATGGAGGATAATAAATAGTTGGAAAACAAAAATGCTTAGCTTCAAGCTATGATCGAAGAGTTGAGGAAGATGAGGATTGAGATAAAGGAGGGCGAGCTTACAAACCAAGTCCTCATGGTCAATTCTTTATTCGCTAAGCTGGCTGACGAAAGGAAAATAATAGCTAGCTACAACAACTTCTTTACTCGGAGAGGTGGATGTTCAAGGAGGAGAAGAAACTACTCTCTAACCATTTCAGGAAGAAGGCCACTAAAGTTGGTTTTGAGCTTTACTAAGGCTTACACCACTGTAGGCTTTCTCAGTTGGTTTTGAGCTCTACAGAAAGAAGGCCACAAAGTTCATATAAAGCTCAGTTTCAATGATTTAGAGATTGATCCGAGTGATGAGAAAAAAAAGGACAAATCAAATGAAGTTCGAGTAAATGGAGCTAATCAAGATGACCAAAATTAATTCCTTAGACTTTGTATTTTTTTTTCTTTTTCCTTTTCGATTAGTTGTAAAGATCATCAAATGAATACAGCAACATTTTGGTTCAATCTTTGTCAGTGTGTATTCATTGCCTATCTTTTTACTTAGAAGAAACTTTTCTAATGCATTAGACTAATTTTACAAAATGTTAATAGTTCTTTAAAAAGCTGGTTTAGAAGGCAACAAATTTCTTGAGAAAGTTAGCTTGAAAGATAATTTCTTAAGAAGGTTAGTCTTAAAGAGCAACTTCTTAAGACAATCAACTTTTAAAAAATAACTTCATTGATCTAACGTAATAAGTTCTTAAGATGGTCAGCTAAAAAACTCCTTTAAAAGGTTGGCCTGAAAGAATAACTTCGATTCATTAGTCTACAATAATTCATTTTGAAAGGTCAGCCTAAAAGATTAATTTTGTTGGCCTTAAATAACTCTTTTAGAATGGTCGGCCTAGAAGATCAATGTCCTTGGGCCTTTTTCATCAGTTTTCAACTTGAACTTTCTTACTAAATTAGTCTTTTAGATAAGATCGGCTTCTCAATGCTTCGTGCATTCAATTTGAACATTGCTAAGATATACTTTTTTAAGACCTTTATGTATGTTTTTTAGAATTCTAAGGTTTTTTCTCCGATAGAAATGCAAGATTTTTCTAATTATAAGATGTTGAGGTCTTTACCTTTATTCTTGGAATCTCTAAAATTTTTCACCTATAAGTATTTTTGGATTCCCTGGATCTTTACTTAGTCATATTAAGATTTTTTTTTTTTCAAGGATCCTTGAACATACCAAGATCTTCATGTCCTTGGACGTACCAGGACAATCAACATCCTTCGGCATACCAAGGTCTTCACACCCATGGATGTGTGCCTAGATTTTTGAATTTTTACTTAGACATTCCAGGATTTTTATCCTTGGGTATAGTAAGGTCTTCTCACCCATGGACGTGCCTAGGTTTCTAAATCTTTACTTAAATGTACCAAGATTTTTATCTTTAGGCGTATCAAGGTTTTCACACCCATGGATGTACCTAGATTTCTGAATTTTTACTATGACGTACTAATTAAGATTTTTATCCTTCGGCGTCTTCTAACCCATGGACAATCTTGGGTTTTTGAATCTTTATTTGGAAAACCAAGATTTTTATTCTTGAACATTCTAAGGTCTTTTTACCTAACCTGGATTTTGAACCTTTACTTGGATGTACTAAGATTTTTATCCTTAGGCATGCCAAGGTCTTCTCGCTCGTACTTATATATTCCGAAGAGAGACTGTAGCTTATATATGAATGAATACATCCATTACTTTGTAATTCTCATTGATAAAATAAGAAGTTACAATGAGTGATTAGAGACAAGAATTATTGATAATAGATTTTGATATTGTATGAATTCGAAGTATGAGAAAGTGGCTTTTGTTTAAATTCGAAGTATGATATTGTATGAATTGATAATAGTTTTTGATATGGTTGCATTCCATTTATTTTTGGAGTACCCTTTCTCTAAAGAGTTGTAGTCCTCCTTCTCGAACTATTTGGGTATTCAAAAAGCCCCCCAACCCTCACCACCTATAGACATCTTGGAGGGAAAGCCATATTCCAAAGTACATGGAGGCTTAGATGGACCAATTGATTCTCTCATCTTTGGTCACATCACATATCTGGAAAGAGAAAAATGACAAAGTTTTCTCCTCTAAATCCTCAACGGTTCTTTCTATTGCCCACTAGTTCGCCTTCACTTTTGATTCAAGGGATTGTTTATCATTCGGGAAGGTGGGGAAAGCCCATGATCATCTGAAGGCCCCATTGAACATCTTAATGCATGTGCTTCGAATCTTCGTATATCCTCATCCATGCTGTCAATATTTTCTTCAACAAAATGGAGGGAGTTTAACTCCATCAATTACATCAAAAAACTAACAAAAAAAAAAAAAAAAAATCCCAGACAATCTGAAAATGGAAAATTTATCTTCAATAAACTGCAACGTATTACAGACATAAAATGTCCAATCTGCTTTGATCAAACATCTTTGGTGGTTATGTTCTTTGTATATAAAAACTTAACCCCATATCCCTCTACTGTAAAATGAGGCTGTTGTAAAAAGACAACTTAAAAGATGTTCTGCTGTGAAATTTTTGTACCCATGAAAGTTGTAAAATTGGATATATGAAATCCTCTGGTCCTGGTTATAAGAAAAAGAAGAATATGTAGTTACTTGTTTACATTTTCTACTAATCTGGCATCACACAATTGCAAGATCTGGAATGAAATCTTCCTGCTGAGGCTCTTGTATCCTAAGGCATTCTTGCTGCATAAATTTAGCAAAGCCTTGGAAATCTCATTCCTTGCCTGGTGGTAAAGAAAAGAATTCTCAGTCCCTTTGGTTTCTCTTTTTTGAAAGTGCTATGCGTCCCAAAGGTTGAAGCAGGCACTCCCGAAAGCAAAGGATTGATGGAGGAGTAAAGGAAAACGAAACGTATAACTACTAAAAGAGTAACGGTCGAGCCATTGTCATCCAGCGGGCAACCAGTAGGGGTGGTGGACATGGAAAGCAGTGGTAAGTCGTTAAGCCTTGCTGATGAAGAGAACTGGCGCAAGACAGCCATATACAGCCTGGCCTGTGGACCAATTGAGGACTCGCAGGTACTTCACGCTCTCGAAATGCGCCGTATGACCAACAACATCTAGAGACAAGCCAGGAGCTACTTCTGTTCAGAGTCCCGACAGAAGCCCTTTAGCATCATTACTGCTTGGTTGGATCATGGGGGATGAAAATGGATTCTTGATCTTCAGTGATTAGATGGGCTTCATAATCCACCTCGGTTCCATGATTTCCACCGTTGAAATTAACATTGTCATACATATACTTAAAATTAAATTACTTATAGAAAAACCATATATATATTTAAGTGTCGGATAAAAATAGTTCTTATTTTCTCTATCAAATAAAATTTTACTTAATTTTCAAAGGATTTAATAAAGACTCCTTATTTAATAACTATGACCGCATATAAATCCTATAGAAGAGCTATATATAATGAAAGCAGTACTTAACCCTACGGTATAGGTCATAAAAACGAAAACTACATACATCTCCTATGGAAATCTGGTGTCACGAGTCTTTGTATAAATCCTGAAAGTAAGGTTCATATATCACAAACATAGTTTGACTAAGAGTTATAACATATACATATTTAACTTACTTATTTTATATATACATAATTTCACAATTTACTTACATACTTTAAAATATCAAATTAGTTCACAATGTATTTCTTATAAAACTTGGGATACGATCTAATCACAGAAACTATAAGGCTATCCAGATTTTCATGTAAATAAATTATGTAAAGAATTTCAAGGAATTTAAAATCATATTCATGTCTTATAACATATCTCAAACTGAAAATTAGGCAATAAAATTTTTAAAACAATTTTAAATAACTTATCAATTATGATAAAGTCAAATATGTAAATTTTTAAAATATAACATATCTTATTAATTTTTCAAATCCCTTTTTTCCATGTATATAACTAGATAAAACTTACACTATTTTAAAATATTTTAACAAACTAAAAATGATTTAATAAAATACTCCAACTATTATTAAAGTTAGTTATCTCTTTAGATAAAATTACTACAAACTAGTCATCGATCTTTGATACTTAACAGCTTGTTCAACCTTGTTAATCCTTCAACTTTTATCTTTTATACTATTGACTTGATACCAAAAGAATATTGTCATTATATCCTGTTTATAGTAAGATTTGCTAAAGCAAATAGGTTTCCTACTCTTCATAATTACTAATCACCTAAAATCAATAAACTTTTCAATTTTTATAGGATACTAATTTATTTTAAAAAAAATTAAGGAGATAAATATTCCTTAATATTTAAAATAGATTTTTGACTCACTTCTAACTCGTCTAATATAATTTTAGAATATAAAAATTTAAATAAAAATATTAAAAATCATTCTTAGTCATCATCATAATATGTTTGTAATTTATTGAGAATTCATCAACATGTATATATGTTCATTAAACTATTTTTAATTTTCTCAATTGAACTCAAAATGTGTTAGAAAGCTAAATCAATATTGATCATTATAACAATCAAAAATTTTAATTATATTTATTTTATATATTTAATCTAATTTTATTAAACTCTACCAAGGTCAGTTCTAAGCCCGGGTAAAGGAGGATTGTGTTAGGTAGTTGACAGCCAACATAAAACTTCATCACATCTCCTAAAATATGAATCTACTAAATCAAACTATGCAAATGGCTAAGATATTCCCATGAAGAGACGCATTACATCTGTCTTCGAATTTTTTAAAAATGGGTAAAGAGCACCGTACCAGCACCTGGGTGCAGTGATAAGTGAGTAAGGGTTCCTCTACTATAGACAAGTACGGGTTAAAAAGTTAATCCATGATAGTCGGCTTACAATAGCAACTTGAAATATAGAAACACTAACAATTAAATCAATGGAGATAGTGAAAACTATGATTAGGTAAAAAGTAAATATAATACGCTTACAAGAGACTAAATGGACATACTACAGTAATTATTGGTATGACAACGCTTTAAATTAATTTTTCGACGCTTTTCTAGCACGGAAAACAACTTCTTGACGCTTTTATAAGCGTCGATAAATTGAGAGTGGAGACGTTTGGCATATTATTTTGCCAACGCTTTATAAAGCGTCGGTAAAATGTGATGCCGACGCTTTAAAAAAGCGTCCGCAAAATAATATCTGCCATATGCAGCACGGTGACTTGTCCTCCCATGGCATTCGCGTGCACGATTTCCGCAACTTCCCTGTTCTCTCAGCAAGAAACCTGATACCACCGAGATCCTACAAAACAACTCATTAGAGCAACAAATGCCACAATTAATAAGCTCCTAGAACTAACTATTTGTTCGTTAAACATAAAAGCAAACCCTTCCTCCTAAAGGGAATGCAGAACGGAGAAGCATAAAAAAGATCGATTACAAGAGTTGGGAGTAAAGAAATCGGAAAAATATAGGGAATTCTTGGGAACTACGATTCTTGAAAAAGAGAGAGAGAGAGAGAGCAGAATCTACCTTTACTGCACAAGGCAATCTCGAGGGCGAGATGGGAGCTCCCGTCCTTGGATCTGAGATCCGTTCTTGCATTCTTTTGGAGGAGCAGCTCGATGCACTTGGCAGAGTGCATCTCCTCCGCGTTCTGGAGTGGAGTCTGCCCAAATTCATCCATTTCGTTGATGCGGACCGCAATTCCGGTGCTTCCATCTATGAATAATCGAGCGCATTCCACCGAGTCGAGCTTGCAAGCCAGCTGAAGGAGTCTCGCAGCAAAGCTAGGGTTCAAGGAAACGGCTGGCATTCCATTTCGTCTCTGGCATTCCAATTCGTCTCTGGCGCTATCGGCGTTCGGATTGGCTTTAACCAAGGCTTTGTCACGGAAACAGATGTCCTTGACCAGAGAGGATCCGAACACTGTCGTCATTCCAGACGGCCTCGACGAATCTGTTTTCAAAAGCGGTGATCACTTCATCGGCTTCCTCGTCCTCCACCTCTCGAAGTTCGTCTTCATCCAAGAGGAAATCGCCCGTTTTACCTCTTAGGCGAAAGGAGCCGGATCCTTAGATGGATTGATGGCATCCATCTTGTTTAGCTCGAAGCAGACGATCTCCGAGACAAGAAACAGATGAAGACATTTCAACAAAAAGAATTCCGAACTATCCAAAGGCAACAACGGTCTGGAATACGGTGTTCTTAGACATCCCTTTCGAGTGGAAAGACCAAATGAATGAAACAGAATCAAGGAACGAAGCCCTCAATTTCTTCAAAACCCTTGAAGAAATGCCAAGAAAAAGAACATATCGGAGAGCTTAATCGAGATCGCCAGGAAAAAGATCAAGAAAGAAAAACAAAAAATCCGAATTGGCCTTGAAATCGGGAGATCGCCATACCTCTTGCATCGCAGATCGAAACCCTAAGCCGAAGCAAAACCTCGCAAGGGGGAGGGGAGTGAACCTCGCAAGGGGGGGAGGGGAGTGACTCGGTGATAATAGAGTAAATCCTGCCCGACGCTTTAAAAAGCATCGGCAGGTTGCGTAATTTCCCACGTTAGCCTACATCGGCAAAAATGGGTTGCTATTTCTAATTTTTTCTATAGTGATAGGTAAAAAATTTAGAGAATAGAGAATACATAATATAAATTATATTACTCTAAAAAAAAAATAGAAATAGAGTAGGAATAATTGTAGATAGAAATTTTAAAGAATATTTTGTTAAGATGACTAGAAAAGAAGACCGAATTATATCACTAAAACTTATAATTAAAAATATATAATTAACATAATTAGTGCATATGCATCACAAGTAGGATTAGACTAACCACTAAGACATAATTTTAGAAAGACATAAATGAAGTAATGCAAGAAATAACATAAGAAGAAAAGATATATGGAAGGAGATTTTAATAGATATGTAGGTAAATAGAGGAATGGATATGAAACGGTACATGAAGAGTATGAATTTGAAATAAGAATAAGTTGACGTTAGCATATTAGATTTTGCAGTAGCTTATGACTTCACAATAGCAAATACTTGTTTCAAAAAATGATATAAATATTTAATATCATTTCAAGGTGGACTAATAAAAGTCAAATAACTTCTTCTTAATTAGAAAGGTAGATAAAATAACATCCAAAAACTATAAAGTTATTACAGAAAAAAGTTTAACTTTATAACATAGGATAATGGTAGCAGACATATGTATAAAAATAAAATCTAAAGTAAAACATAAAATTATTAATTTAAAAATTAAATGGTAAAATTTGAAAGAAGAAAAACTAGAATTATTTAAAGAAAAGTTAGTAAGAGAAATGAATACGAATATAGATAGTGATCCCAACTTAATATGAAATAAAGAAATTAAATATAAAAAAATATAGCAAAAGAAGTTATAGAAGAATTAAAAGGAGTAGAACTATTATAAAAGAAAACTTAGCAGTGGAATGAGAAAGTTCAAGCTGCCATCAAGCTTAAAAGGATAAACTATAAAATTTAGTAAGACACTAGGGATGAAGAAAGTCTTAAAAAGTATAGGCATAAAAAAAAGAAGCTAAAAAAGTGATAAATAATGTCAAATTTAAAGCTTATGATGATTTATATAATATACTATATACGAAAGAAGGTGAAAAGACTTATATATAAACTAGTAAAACTAAGAAAAAAATAAAATATCTTGACTATATTAAATGTATTAACGATGAACATGAAAAAGTCTTAGTAAAAGAAGAAGAGATAAAAGAATGATGAAAATTTTATTTTAAAAAATTATTAAAAAAAATAATTTAATAAATTTAAGGGTAGAAGGATGTGATAATTAGAAGTAACAAATAAAATAAATTTTTTTATAGATTTAGCATGCTTGAGGTTAAAAAGGCTTTGAGTATAAAAAAATGTAAAGGCATTAGAACTAGATGTGATCCCTATTGAGGTTTGAAAAGGCTTAAAGAAATTGAAGTCATATGATTAACCAATTTATTTAATAGGATTGTAGCAGCTAAAAGAATATCGAATGATTAGAGAAAAGGCATATTAATACCCATATATAAAAATAAAGAAGATATTCAAAACTATGTAAATTATAGAGGGATTAAGTTGATAAGTCGTACAATGAAATTATGGAAGAGAGTAATAGAAAATCGAATAAAAGCTAAAACTTTGGTGTCAAATAATCAATTTGAATTTACATACATGGAAGATTGACCATGGAAGCTATTTACTTGTTAAGAAGATTGATGGAGAGGTATAAGAAAAAGAAAAAGAATCTTCATATGGTCTTTATTGTTTAGAAAAAACATATGATAGAGTACCTAGAGAAATAATATGATAGAATTTAGAGAAAAAAGAAGTTATTAAAAGGTACTTATAATTGATAATAGATATGTATGAGAAAGCAATAACTATTATTAAAAAAATAATAGAAGAAACTAGTGAGTTTTCAATTATTATAGATTTACATCAAGGATCTGCTTTAAGTCCGTATCTTTTTGCATTAGTTATGGATAAATTAACCAAACATATTCAAGATGATATCCTATGGTGTATGTTATTTATAGATGATATAGTATTGATTAATAAAATTAAATCTGAATTAAATGCTAAGTTAGGGATTTGGAGAGAGCTTTAGAATCTCAAAATTTTAAGATTAGTAGAACTAAGACTGAATACATGAAATATGATTTTAGTGGAAGTAGAAATATAAATGCATGAAGAGACAATAAAGATTTCAAGCTAATTAAAAGATACTAAGGAGTAAAAAATTTAAGTATTTGGGATCAATTATGTTGGTCCAGATAGCAACCCAGAGGGGGGTGAATTGGGTTTCCAAATAATTTAAACTCTTTTGAAAAATAACCCCCAGTGGAAATAAAAACTTAGATTCACACAAATTAAAACAGAACAAGCACAAATAGAGAGTTAAAGATAAAGAGACAATCACGACAAACACAGGAGATTTTATAGTGGTTCGGTGTACCTACACCTACGTCCACTCCCAAGTACCTCTTGGGTCCACACTATAATCAATCTAATTACAGCAGAGTTGTTTTGCAAGCTCATAACTCGAACTTGTTATTTTACTGGGTGCACAACGAACCCAGCTGGTTTTCAAGGCTTACCAGCACAAAACCTATCACCACAAGCTAATGCTTGCACAAGGCTAACAGCCTCAACTGAATCAATCACCAGATTGACCCAGCAAACATATTTGTTTTTACAAGATAAACAACTCCTTCAATGAGCAAATATACAATAATGAAACAAGAATAAAAGGATAGGAATCAAAGCCTGATTCGCAGATCTTGGTGGCTTCTTCCTTCTCTTCCTTTGAATGGATCTTCCTTCAAGATGCTCTTGAGACTCATAAGATCAGAAAACTATGGCTTCTTTCTTCTCTTAAGATTTCTTCGAAATAGAACAACAAAAGCTTGGAATCTCTCTCTTTTCTTTTGGGGAATCAGTATGATTTTTCCTTACAAGTTTTTCCTCTTTTCTCTATTGATTTTCTGATGGATTTCACAGATTTCTCTCTATTCTTTTCTTTTTGTCTCTCTTGTCTCTTCTCGTTCGGATGCAGCAAACCCTCTTCTTATAGATCCCGATTAATCCATAAATAGTTTAAAACTATCAGTTAGAAATAAGTGTAAGAAGGATTAGATCCATAAATAGCAATAGCCATTGGGATTAAAAAGATAAAGATAAAGTTTAGAGTCGTTCTGATAGTTCTGGAGTCACATCTGACATTCTGGAGTCGGCTCTAACTTTTCTGGAGTCGGCTCTAACTCGAAATTCTTTAATCTGCTCGATCTGGAGTCGTCTCTGACTTTTATGGGGTCGACACAAAATTCTTCTGGAGTCAACTCTAACAGTCCGGGAGTCGACTCTAAGTCGTAGCCTGAAAAACCATCGTTCTGTCTTTTCTGTTGGAGTCGGCTCTAACAGTCCCAGAGTCGACTTTAAGTCTGTGCCGTTTTCTGGAGTCGACTCTGCGATTCCATGTGTCGACTCTAATGTCTGCAATCTTACCTTGACATTAGATTCGAACCAGAACATGATTTGACTCTTGATTTTAATTATCAAATCGACTTATAATCTGAAAAACTTAATCAAAATCATTAGTAACTTCAAATGTTATACTCAAATAGTTTTGTTAATCATCAAAATCCTCAATTGGGTCAACAATCTCCTCCTTTTTGATGATGACAAAAACTTTGAGTGTATGTATTAAAAATTCATTTGAATTAAGAATTATAGACATTGTTAAAGCTTTAGAACTTCCTAACAAAGAATTTGATGCCAATGAATAAAAAAGATACATGACATCAATCAAGATGATTTAACTTTTATATGGAGAAATTATTAAGCTCCCCCTGCATTGAATAACTCCCCCTATGTAGATAAACTGAATTCAATTGAATCATTTTGATTAGAATCTCAAAATTTTTTTCTTCCCATCTCAAAATTGTTCTTCATCTTCTTAATATTTTTTTTTCTCCCCATCTCAAAATTGTTCTTCATTTTCTTTCTCTTTCTCTTATATGCATATACAATTATCTCTCCCCCTTTTTTGTTATCAGCAATAAGATGAATTTTAAATACAATAAAAGAGGTTATCAGAGCGGGGTTGTTGGTTCAATTAATCATAAAGATAGTAAACTCATTCATTGAAATTCAATCAATCAATCATAGACAAATTTGAAATAAAAGTGTAATTATATTCCAAAACAAGATTCATTACATGTGTTACAGTAAAGTGACATATTTAAGTATGTAATTCCTATATACATGCTATTAAAGCAAGAAAGCAAGAAATCCTAAGATACAACCTAGGATAGGATATCAAAATCAAATATGCTTATACACAATTTTCTTTAAATGTCCAATCATTTCCATAATATCATCTTTTTGAGTCTTCTTAAAACTTTCAAGACAAACTTCAATTTGAGAAACGGCGAGGTCAATATCTTTCTTTAGTTGACTGGTAGCATGAAGATAAGTTCCAGAACCGTCTGCAATGCCTTCCATCCTTTCAAAAATCTTATGAAGATCAGTGCTAAAGGATTCTACGAAATTTCTAATGGAAAAAGAAATCATGTCAAGCCTTGAATTGATTTCTTCCTTCAACTGATTGAACTCCTCTCTCAACTGACACATATCATTTGTCCTTTGACTATCATACTCAGCCAGTAAAGCTCTGAGCTGACCTATTTACTCCTCAAAAAATCTTTCAGATGCCAATGTTGACTGATGTGGAGGGTGAGTGCTAGGTCCAGCCACTGAGGGTCCAACAGTAGATGGTCCAGCAGAAGAAGGTCCAGCAGATGGTTCAGGAATAGATGGTTCAGGAATATCCTCTCCTCTGACCTTCTCAACTCTAACCTCGTCAGCTCGGCCTCTTGTCCTCTTTTTATCCAATTTTCATTTTCTTTTCTGAAGCCCATCCAGTAAATTATAGAGACACTATAGTAATCTGTATGCCTTAATTTTCTTAGTGGCTCATTATCCATTATAAGTACACCTTGGCTTCTAAAGACTAAGGTTAGTATCATACCATACGGCAGTGTTGATCTTTTCTTAGTTGCTGCTTCTGCCATATAACCAATTATCATACCGGCAAGATTAACAGGTCTTCCAGTGAGAATACAGTCCATCAATAAGATGTCTCGCTCCGAGACATATTCAAACCTTCCGATTTTAGGAAATAAAATTCTTCCATAAATATTGTGAAGTAACCTGAGTTCCAAATTAAGTTGATTGGCCAAGATTTCTTCAAACTCAGAAACTTCTCTCCCTAACATCCTTGATAGGGCACCTTCTCTGTCTTCATGTTGATATTCAACTAAACCAATGGTAGGCATCTCCAATAGATTTCCAAGAGTTTCAGCCGTGATAATTACTTTAGTTCCTCTTACACTACAAGAAAATAATGAAATAGCGATGCAATTTTAGTGACGCAAAGATGCATCGCTAAAATTGCGATGCCTCTGCGTCAAAAAAATATTGCAACGCAAATAGCAACGCATTAGCGACTCAATAAACCATAAAATTTTAAAAAAATAGTTTTTAAATTTAGCGACGCAAAAATGCATCGTAATATTTAAAAAATGTGTTTTTTAAAATATTATTAAAGGAATAAAATATTGCAACGTAGCTAAGTACGTCGCAATGTTTTTAAAAAAATTAATTATATTAAATAGCAACGCATTAGCGATGCAATAAACATAAAATGAGAAAAAATATTTAATATAGCGACGCAAAAATTGCATCGCAAATATTAATAAAAAAATTAATTTTTATGAAATATAATTATGAAATAAAATATTACGATGCAACTCAGTGCGTCGCAATATATTTGAAAAACATAATAATTTTAAATAGCAACGCATTAGCGACGCAATAGACCATAAAATTATAAAAATTAATTTTAATTTAGCGATGCATTAATTGCATCGTAATTATTTTAAATGAAATTAATTTTTATAAATATTAATATAAAAAAAATATTGCGATGCAAAACAGTACGTCGCAATGTTTTTAAAAACTTAATTATTTTAAATAGAGACGCATTAGTGACGCAATAAACCAAGAAATATAAAATTATTTTTAAATTTAGCGAACAATAATTGCGTCACAATTAATTTAAATAAAATTTATTTTAAGAAAATAGTATTATGAAATAAAAAATATTGCGACGCAATCTAGTGCATCGCAATGTTTTGTTAAAAATAAATATGTTAATTAGCGACGTAATAGCGATGCAATAAAACAGTAAAGTAATAAAAAAAAATTTATTTAACGATGCAATTAATGCGTCGCAATATTTTAAAAGAAATTCATAATGCCAAATTAGCGAGGCATTAGCGATGCAATAAATTAAAAAATATAATTAAAAATTAATAATGTCCGAGATCGATTGTCATCGACCGTGATCGATCATGGCTTCGATCGATCGCAACCATCAGATCGTCACCGATCGGATCGATCGCGATGGTTCGAGATCGGTCATCGCCGACCGGGATCGATCATGGCTTGGATCGATGGCAACCATCGGATCATCGCCGATCGAGATCGATCATGGCTTCGATCGATCGCAACCGTCGGATCGTCACCGATCCGATCGATCGCGATAGTCCGAGATCGGTAGTCGCCGACCGGGATCGATCATGGCTTCGATCGATCGCAACCCTCGATCATCACCGATCCGATCGATCACGACGGTCCGAGATCGGTCGTCGCCGATCAGGATCGATCATGGCATGGATCGATCGCAACCGTCGGATCATCGCCGATCGGGATCGATCATGGCTTCGATCGATCGCAACCATCGGATCGTCGCCGATCCGATCGATCGCCACGGTTCGAGATAGGTCATCGCCGATCGGGATCGATCATGGCTTGGATCGATCGCAACCGTCGGATCGTCGCTGACCGGGATCGATAATGGCTTTGATCGATCGCAACCGTCGGATCATCGCCGACCGGGATCGATCATGGCTTCTATCGATCGCAACCGTCGGATCGTTGCCGATCCGATCGATCGCCACAGTCCGAGAGAGGTCGTCGCCGATCGGGATCGATCATGGCTTGGATCGATCACAACCGTCGGATCATCGCCGACCGGGATCGATCATGGCTTGGATCGATCGCAACCGTCGGATCTTCGCCGACCGGGATCGATCATGGCTTCGATCGATCGCAACCGTCAGATGATCGCCGATCCGATCGATCGCCACGATCCAAGATAGGTCATCGCCGACCGGGATCGATCATGGCTTGGATCGATCGCAATAGTCGGATCATCGCCGACCGGGATCGATCATGGCTTGGATCGATCGCAACCATCAGATCATCGCCGACCGGGATCGGTCATGGCTTCGATCGATCGCAACCGTCGGATCATCGCCGACCGGATCGATCATGGCTTGGATCGATCATAACCGTCGGATCGTCACCGATCTGATCGATCGCCATGGTCCGAGATAGGTCGTCGCCGACCGGGATCGATCATGGCTTGGATCGATCGCAACCGTCGGATCATCGCCGATCAGGATCGATCATGGCTTGGATCGATCGCAACCGTCAGATCATCGCCGACCGGGATCGGTCATGGCTTCGATCGATCGCAACCGTCGGATCATCGCCGAACGGGATCGATCATGGCTTCGATCGATCGTAACCGTCAGATTGTCGCCGATCCGATCGATCGACACGGTCCGATATAGGTCATCAATGACCGGGATCGATTAGGCTTGGATCGATCGCAACCGTCGGATCGTCGCCGACCAGGATCGATCATGGCTTGGATCGATTGCAACCATCGGAACATCGCCGACCGGGATCGATCATGGCTTCGATCGATCGCAACCGTCGGATCGTCACCGATCCGATCGATCGCGACGGTCCGAGGTAGGTCGACGCCGATCGGGATCGATCATGGCTTGGATCGATCGCAACCATCAGATCGTCGCCGACCGGGATCGATCATGGCTTGATTCGATC
>UESW01004126.1:1050287-1160013 GCA_900491605.1 Calamus simplicifolius
CCACTTCTCGACATGATTCCTTGTCTAGGATGTTGTTATGGTAAGCCTGGGCTCTCCCGCGTCAGGTTCCGCGGAGGTAAGTATCGGATCGTGGATTGCTCGCTGAAGCCGGGCCACGGAGGCTCGGGGGAAACGAGCTATGGAAGCTTGGGAGGACCGAGCTATGGAAGCTCAGGAAGGACGAGCTATGGAAGCTCGGAAGAGTCGAGCTGTGGAAGCTCGGGGGAACCGAGCTATGGGAGCTCGGGAAAGACGAGCTATGGAGGCTCGGAGGAGGTCGAGTTATGGAAACCCGGGAAGGCCGAGCTACGGGAGCCCAAGGAGGCCGAGCTACGGAAGCCCGGGAAGGCCGAGCTATAGAAGCCCGGGAGGGCCGAGCTACGGAAGCCCGGGGAGGCCGAGCTATGGAAGCCCGGGAGGGCCGAGCTACGGAATCCCGGAAGGGCCGAGCTATGGAAGCCCGGAAGGGCCGAGCTACGGAAGCCCGAGGAAGACGAAGGGAGGAGGTCGGCCTTAGCCGCCTCGCATGGATATTGATGCAATGACGATTTTACCCCCCAATACATGCCCTTCACTCCCTAGTTCGAAGCGTAGGTTCGGGCATAGGGAGTATAAGTCCAGGTGGCACGCTCCGGATGGGGCGGTTTGGTTTGGACAGCCCGTGCAATGATGCCCTAATTAATGCAACAGGGTTATCATGCCTTCGGGGGTAAGGCTCCTCCAAAAGTGACGGCTGGGAATACGCCACGTCGCGAATCCTGATCAATCCGGCGTTTGTTGAGGCGGTTCCGGATGCCTCAGGCGAGACGCCCCGTCTTCTCAAGGCGGCTTCCTTAGCGGGGAAGCGAAGCAATAACCGCATTATATATATGCATGTTCGAAGTATACTCTCGTCTTGTTTCTTGAAGAGTCTCGCCTTTCGTCCTTCGCGACACTCGTCGTTTTGCCTGGTGTTTTTCTCAGTCAAGATGACGATGAGTCCCGACGATGTGGTTTCAAAGATCGTCGCTGAGGATTTGGGAAGGATTCATCAGAGGTATGGCATGCCCTTAGATGTCGTTCTGCAGGTGCCGGAGTCTGGAGATAGGGTCTCGCGGGATCTGGAGTCTGGGGTCTTCGTTTATGAAGATAGCTTGAAGGCAGGCCTCCGTTTTCCTCTTCATCCCTTGGTGAAGAAAATCATGACTCATTATAACATCTGCCCGGCGATGATGGCCCCAAACAGTTGGTGAAGCATCATCGGATTTATCTCAATATGCCACTAAATTCAGATTGTCGCCACTCTTTCCCTTTTTCGCGCCTGCTACCATCTGATACCTGGGAGGAAATCAGAGTGGCCCTACATTGGACCCCGGAGGTCCTTCAACGTTATTGTGGATAAGCCGTCCTCTATAAAGGGATGGAAGAGCCGGTTTGTTATCGCAGAGGGGAACATTGGTTTCGACTTCCCTGGAAATGGGGGAACTTTGTTAGGGATGCGGAAACACATCCAATTTTGTCAGCGCAGGAGGAGAGGGATCTGGACGTCCTTCGCAATGGCCAAGTGTTTTCGGCCAATGACCTGTTATCGGAGGGAGCCCTCTTCGCAGCCGGGCTCAGCCTCCTGGACCCGCAAGGTGAGTCCTCCCTTTTACCTTTTTTGTTGTGTGTTTTCTCGATGAATGTGTTTGGATCTGATCATATATGTTCCATTCTTACAGCCAAGAGGTCGCATTGTCGAGCCTCACCAAGAGGAAGAGAGGAAAGCGCCCAGGGGAGAGCAGCGGCGCGGATAGTGGTAGGCTCGAGAAAAGGGCTCATACCTCCGCAAGAAGCCCGCCAGACGCCGGAGCGGTCACGACAGGAGCGCCGAGGGCGAAGGGGGATCCGGGGAGGACTGCCGTGATCCCTTGTCCTCCCGTAGTGGAAATAACGGACAGCTCGGATGAGACTCCGTTGGCTCGTCCGGTAGCATCCCCTGTGAAAGAGGAGCCGGCGATAGATTCGGCGGAAGAGGTCGTTTCTGGGGGGCCTTCCGCCTCCGCGGGACCATTAGCGACTCCAGCGGAGGAGCCGGGGAGAGAGGCCGCTAGTGGAGAGGTTCAGGAGGAGTCCGAGAGTAGTGATGTTGGACTGCCCGCAGCGGGTCAAGAAATAGGCCAGACTGAGGCCTCGGGGGAGCCTGTGGAGGAGACGCAGGTGGTGGTGACCGGGAAAGATGGGTCGGAGGAAGGGGCACAGCAAGGTGGGAGTCCCGCAATGGGGTTTCCTTCGAAAAAGATCTTGAGAAGGCTGGCGCTTGGGCTGGCCGAATTATCTGAAGAAGTCCAAGCTAGGGCCTTGATAGAAGAGGCTGGGAGGTTGAAGGCCTCTCAGATGGAAGTCGCCCAGGTTGGTCCCTCAGGCGGGGATGGTCAACCCAGTAGCTCGAGCGCTAGTGTTGAGGAGGCATTTTCTGCCATGATGAGGTCGGCCTTGTACCCGGGTGCGGATCCTTCGATGGATAGATTCGTGGATTTGGAACTGGTTGATGCCGCATTTGGGTAGCAGGGAGTGGCCGAAAGTATCCACCTTCTCCCTGATATTGACAATCCGACCCTCATGAAGATGATGCGGTCCTATGCATCTCGGGTGAGTTATTGCTTTTGTGCGGTGGATGTTTTCTGATTGACCCGATCGTGGGTTTTTATTCATCTTTTGTCCTGTAGAGTGTCCTGCTTTCTCGAACGATGTGCTGGCGTCTGAGTTTGGTGACGGGGGCCAGTGTTCAAGCCAGGAGAGATAACGCCGAACTTCAGTCGCGCATAAAGGTGTCCGAGAAGTTTGAGGAACTTCTGGCTAGTAGCAACAGAGGTTTGGAGGGGATGAAGGTGGCATATCAAGCTGCTCTAGCCAAAGCGTCCAAGCAGAAAGGCAGAGCGGAGGAGTTGCAGGGACTCCTGGCGAAAAACGACGATGCATGCTTGGAACTGGCCAGAATTGAGTCGAAACATCGAGAAGGTGAAGGCGATACGGTGAGAACATAGTGAGAGCTTGGGTCAGCTAGGGAGGGAAGCTGCCGACGAGAGGAAGCGCTTGACTAGAATGCTCGACGAAATGGAGCGATTGAAGCGGCGCGATGGCGAAATTGCCCACTTGAGGGAGGGCGCTAAATGGCATCAAGGGACGATAGCTCGGGTGAGCAACGAGCTATCCCAAGCCCGGGAGGAGGCCGAAGCCAAACAGTCAAGGATTAATACTCTACAGGAGAGAGTTGAGCTGATCGGGGCTGACAGAACAAGAGCCAGGGTGAGGCTGAGGAGCTGACCAAGAGGTTGGCCAGACGAGAGGAGGAGGTACGATCTCATTCCCCCTTTTTAGCTTCTTCTGTTGATCTCTTATGATGCCAACTAACTTTGGTTTTTTCAGATGGCGAAGTTAGGGTTGGAGAATCGGGCTCTCCAAGGCGAGCTCGTGTCCAGCCGCAATAAGAGCTCAGAACTCGAGACGCGGGCCGGCGAGTTTGAGGAGCAAAACGTTATTTTGTGGGCTCAAGTTGCAGAGGCTGAAAAGCAGGTTGCTGATGCAAAGGTGCAGCTCGCCATACTCAAGGGGGAACGGGATGCGATCGGCGTCGATGCCTTCCAACTTGGAATGGAAGAGTGTAAAGACAAGATATCCAGTGAGCACCCGGAGTGGGATCTCTCTTTTCTGGATACTGAAGCTCCCAATGACGGCGAGTCCGAAGGAGAAGATGAGGATGAATATATCGACGTCTCCGATACCGATCCTGGTGCCGCCCCGGGTCCCAGCGAAGCCGCAGCTTCTGAGGGACGATCGCAAACTACCGCTGAAGGGGCAAAGGCATTAGAAAAGGGCGAGTCTAGTCACACCTTTATGGATGTAACCGAGGGCTCCTCCAAAGCTGACGTGGTTCTCGGCCCTTAGGAGCCACCCTTGTATTTTGCTTTTTGAAAGTCTGACTGATGTCTCTTAATGAATGAACCCTCTAATTTTATTTAAGTGTTTTTCCTTGGACGGCTCCGTTGCCGTCAGTTTCGCCTTAACCGCGAGCGACTTATGGCTCGTTGATATTCTTCGGTCATCTTTATTCCGAGATTGAGGAAATGCACTGGCTTGGCCCAAGGCGGGGGGATAGCCTTGACTGTCGAACCGATGGATGATCTGGTCTGATTTGTGTCTTAATTAAGACTCGAGAAATGAAGTCGGCCGGTTAAGACCTATTGGCAGGGTAGGTCGGCTTTAGGCCGACAGACGGAATAGATCGGTTAGGGCTGACAAACAAGATAGGTCGGCTAGGGCCAACAAGCAAAGTAGGTCGGCTAGGGCCGACGAGCAAAGTAGGTCGGCTAGGGCCGACGTATGAGGGCGGTTGCAGAAGTATTTTTTGCTTCCTTTGGTCATTTCATTTTTCGTTGAATGAAAGAATAGTTTGCATAGCCTTCGTGCTCATTTTGTTTTGGGACGCCCAATTTTATCGCACAAGTTCTTCAAGCGATTGACTTCATTGGGAAGTAGCCGACGAACAGTCGGTTTTCATGCCTTTTTTGTTATCCTGCCAGCGCTCTGCCGTTCTGCAGGTGAATCAGTTTTTATTTCACCAAAATTGATGATACGGCGCTGTGGGGAACGTAAAGCTACTCTAGAGCTTTCCGGAAGGTGCTCTTTTCCCATGTAGGTTGTTTTGACGTACGGCGCACGCAGCCATTCACCATTGGAGGATATCGCTTTCGTGGGACGATCTCCTGATCCTGCCAGTCCTTGTGATGTCAGCAGGCATTCTCTGCGCTTTAATGATCGCGATCCAGGATCAAGAGGAAATCTTCGCATGCGTCATAGTTCGGGCGGTGGGCTCGGCGCGCAATAGGGCATCGCTTTCATCCTGGGAGGCCACGTGGAGGTATGGGCCAGATGATTGAATCTCGGGGCTTCCAGCTTGGGTAGTTTTTCCCGGTTCATTTCTGCCTATAAAAAGGGGAAGAGGGGTTATGTTAAGTTATCCCCAAAGTTTCTTTCCCATTAGAGCTTCCACCATGTTCATTCCTCTGCTGTTGCGAGTGGGAGGACCGAGCTTTCCTCTTATAAGCTCCTTGCCACCGGATAGTTGGGGCGATGAAGGAGCTGCCGAAGAACGGCTCGCCCTTAGGGGATGAGTCCCGGAGATCATATGGAGAGCGCACAAGGAGGGCGCAGAGATCACACAGAGAGCGCACACATACTCTTCCAGTGTGACCTTTGTGGTTCTCGTTCGGGGACGCATGGTAGGAAGTGCACGCGGACTCCCCATGACTCGCTTGAACTTCTCCTCCTTCCCCGATTTGGATTCCTGGGCTTGGCTGCCTAGGGAATCTTTTGCCACATGGGGAGGGGGTGAAAGTGTGCCGCCCGCCGATACTTTATCCTTGAGACTTTGCAAGGTATGGCGGTACATACTCGGTTTGGGAGAGCATTCCGACGCCAGGGTCCGCTAGCTTCCTACCTGCTCACTGGAGGGTCCCTCGGTTGGGTGGTCTGGGATGGCCACCCAGATATCTCGGTTGGGTCACCGAGATATCATTATTGACTGAAGCTGGCCGCAACTATTGGTCCATGTCGCCCGGCTATTATCAGCTCGAGCTGACTGGATGCGGCTTATCTGGTTCGGCGGTTGGATGTCGGAGCATCACAGTTGCCCAGGTCTGTTTTGGAGCAGTTGCCGAGTTTTGTACTTGTCTTTATTTTATGCATTTCAATGCTCTTGTAACGCCTCTAAGGCATTTGTAACCGATCTTGATTGGCAATAAAATAAAGAGAGTTCTATTTTGTTTCTCAATCTCTATCTTTTCTGTGCCGAGTTTGTTGTTGTTGTTGGTCATGGGGTACGAAGGCGTCTCGCTCATCCTTAGACAAGGATCCCGCGCTATCCGAACTAATCAAGGTTCGCAAGCGACGGTTTAGGGATCATTCGGCAAAACACGCTCCTTACTTCGGTCCGAAGCTTGATATTTTGTGCTTCGCCCTTATCGGAGCTCGAATGTTCACGGGTTGGCTTTGCCGAAGTTCAGAGAATTTGTACTTGGCCCCGCCAAGGTTCGGGGAACTTGTTGCTCGGCCCAGCCGAGGTTCGAAGAATTTTTACTTGGCCCCGCCAAGGTTCGGAGAATTTTGCTCGGCCCAGCCGAGGTTCGGAGAATTTTTACTTGGCCCTGCCAAGGTTCGGAGAGTTTTTGCTTGGCCCTGCCAAGGTTCGGAGATTCGGGCTCGAGGAAATGACTCAGTTGCCACTGTGAGCCATAGTGTTAGGCCCCTGCGGCGCTTGGTGAGGGGCGCCAGGGCGGAACGCGGTATGTCATCACGCTTCTTTATTTAAGATGTTATCCTTCTCGAGGGGACAAGTCACTGGCCAGACGCTGGATTTCTTCCCTCTGTGCTTCCCGAAAAAGGGGCCAGCTTTAGAAGAGCTTGGGGAAGCGTTGGGAGCATTTATTACGGGGGGCGGCAGATCGAAAAATATCCTGCTCAGGGGAATTCCCGATCAGTCCGTTCGCGCTTACCGATCTAACTCGGGATGGAGCGCGGTACTTCGGATTCTGCGGGCATTAAAATGACGACACGTGGCAAGTTCTTATAGGTCGGTAGCTACGATGCGACCGATTGAGATACCCGCCCGGCAGGTATAAATACGATCGAGGGGTATTGGTCTTAGCCATCCCTCGGTTTAAGTCTTTGAAATAGTATTAGATCATGGCTTCTCAAGGGCGATCCTCTGAAGAGTTACGTGCATCACTCGACGGTCTGCTACATTCGGAGAGGGGCCGTCCCACTATCACTGTTGATGGGTTGGGTCTGGCGTCGACCCTTGCGAGCCGACAGCAGCTCGTAAGGGTGGTCGAGGAGTACGTGGATGTATCCACTAAGGAGGCGGAGGCCCTGCACCGGGTGGCAGACCGGCAGAGGGAGGAGATCGCATCACTTCGCCAGTAGGTTGCCGACCTCACCGAGCGCCTGGAGGATCTGCTGGCATCTGGGAGCGACTCCGAACCCTAATTTAGGGCTTCTTTTACTTTTTCTTCTGCTTTCTTTTTTTCTTTTCCTGCCTCTTTTTGTACTCCCTTTTTCTGATCAATGAAAAAAAAGGCTTTGTTTGGATAACCTTCCTTTTTTCAAGAGTTTTTAGCTTTAAACATTCCATTCGCGTAATAGTTGGGGAGTCGGTGTGGCTCCACTGGTTCACGCATTGAGTCATGGCCCTGTTTGGGATGGCACTCTGTTCGACAAGTTATAGGGGTGTCGCCCAAAAGCTTTAGTAGCGAAGAGGGAGAACTCCCCGGCTTTTGCTCGGGGTCCGTGGTCAGTTTTGTGGGACTTTATTGAACCCTTTAGGGGTTTGCCGGAGGCACGTTCTTTGTGCGTGTTAATAGTTTTTCGCGCAGCATGCCTTTTTCAGATCGACCGAGGTTCTGGGGACTACCTAGGAGTCCTTCGGTTTTAATCGGGGGCCGCACACTTCGGCTTTCCGCTGGGATTTTAGCCCGAATAATTTTTGCTTGGCCCTACCAAGGTTCGGAGAATTTTTACTGGCCCTGCCAAGGTTCGAAGAATTTGTTGCTCGGCCCAGCCGAGGTTTGGGGAATTTTTACTTGGCCCTGCCAAGGTTCGGAGAATTTGTTGCTCGGCCCAGCCGAGGTTCGGAGAATTTTTACTTGGCCCTGCCAAGGTTTGGAGAATTTGTTGCTCGGCCCAGCCAAGGTTCGGAGAATTTTTACTTGGCCCTGCCAAGGTTTGGAGAATTTGTTGCTCAGCCCAGCCGAGGTTCGGAGAATTTTTACTTGGCCCTGCCAAGGTTCGGAGAATTTGTTGCTCGGCCCAACCGAGGTTTGGAGAATTTTTACTTGGCCCTGCCAAGGTTCGGAGAATTTGTTGCTCGGCCCAGCCGAGGTTCGGAGAATTTTTACTTGGCCCTGCCAAGGTTTGGAGAATTTGTTGCTCAGCCCAGCCGAGGTTTGGAGAATTTTTACTTGACCCTGCCAAGGTTCGAAGAATTCGTTGCTCGGCCTAGCCGAGGTTCGGATAATTTTTACTTGGCCCTGCCAAGGTTCGGAGAATTTGTTGCTCGGCCCAGCCGAGGTTTGGGAAATTTTTACTTGGCCCTGCCAAGGTTCGGAGAATTTGTTGCTCGGCCCAGCCGAGGTTCAGAGAATTTTTACTTGGCCCTGCCAAGGTTCGGAGAATTTGTTGGTCGGCCCAGCCGAGGTTCGGAGAATTTATTGCTCGGCCCAGCCGAGGTTCGGAGAATTCGTTGCTCGGCCCAGCCGAGGTTCGGAGAATTTTTACTTGGCCCTGCCAAGGTTCGGAGAATTCCTATTCAAACAGGTAGCTCGGTTGTATCGAGGATTGGTAAGCAGCACCTGTTTCTTTTTGCAATCTTTGGCGATGCAGTGTATAATGATTTACGTCGCAAATTGCGAAAAAATATGTAGATGGGAATGTATAACGAGGCATATGAAAATGAATTCAGAGAGGACATACCCTATTGATAATATTTACGGAGATTGTCCGAGTTCCATGTCCGGGGAATGGATTTTCCATCCAAATCTTGTAGCTTGTAGGTTCCCGGTCCAATGATCTCCGCTACTTGGTACGGGCCTTCCCAGTTTGGCGCCAGCTTTCCTTGTTCCAGCGGTTTGGAAACAGAGGCCTTTCGGAGGACAAGATCGCCAGGCAGGAAGGCTTTCCCTTTGACTCTGGAGGCATGGTACCGGGCCACCCTTTGTTGATAAGCAACCACCCTGATCCGGGCCTTCTCTCTGATCTCCTCTACCAGGTCAAGGTTGGTGCGGAGCTGTTCGTTGCTAGCTTCCTCTGAGTAACTTTCCACCCGCAATGATGGGAGGCCGACTTCCATCGGGATAACGGCCTCTGTACCAAAAGCCATTCGGAATGGGGTTTCACCTGTCGGGATTCTCGAGGTGGTACGGTAGGCCCATAAGACATGATGCAGCTCCTCCGCCCACCTGCCTTGGGCTCTGGAGAGGCGAGCTTTGATTCCCTGGAGGAGGGTTCTATTGGTCACTTCGGCCGCTCCGTTGGCTTGTGGGTGCCCGACCGAAGTGAGGCGGTGACGGATTCCATGCTCCTCACAGAACTGGTGGAATTTAGAGTTGTCAAATTGCTTACCGTTATCGGTGATTATAGTGTGCGGGAGGCCAAATCGGCAGATGATGGACCTCCAAACAAAATCTCTGGCCCGTGCCTTGGTAATTTGTGCAACTGCTTCCGCTTCGACCCATTTGGTGAAGTAGTCGATGGCGACGAATAAAAATTTTCGCTGCCCTGTGGCAAGCGGGAATGGGCCGAGGATGTCCATCCCCCACTTGGCAAAGGGCCAAGCGGAGGATATGGAAACTAGCTCGACGGAAGGGAGCCTTTGGATGCTTGAGTGCCTCTGGCAGGGGTCACAGGCTCGGACTAGATCGTCTGCGTCTTTTTGCATGGTCGGCCAGTAGTAGCCTTGTCGCAGCACTTTGTGGCATAGGGACCGGCTTCCCAGATGGTTGCCGCAAATTCCTTCATGTACCTTGCGCAGAGCATAATCTACTTCGGACGGGCGAAGGCATTTGAGCAGCGGCATGGAAAAAGACCGTTTGTAAAGCTGGTTGTCAATCAATACGTAGTGGATGGCCTGCAGCTTCAGCTTTCTAGCCTCTCTCCGGTCGGACGGAAGCGACCCTTCTTTGAGATATTTGAGGATAGGGTCGAACCATGACGGTTTGGCCTCAACTTGCATTACTCAGTCGGCTTCCGTGATGCTGGGCTTTTCAGAGTCTCCAGGTGGAACTTTCGCTCGGCATCCATTGACTCCGCAGTCGCCAATCGGGAGAGAAGGTCGGCACGGGCATTCTCGGATCTGGGAATCTGAATGATTTCAAATTTAGCAAAATGGGGAAGCAGGCTCCGCACCTCCTAAAGATATCGAATCATGTTTGGCTCCCAGGCTTCAAACTCTCCCCGTACATGGCCGACTACTAGCTGAGAGTCGGTGAAGGCATTATGCTTCTCCACCTTCAGATTGCGGGCGATTCGGAGACCGGCTAATAGGGCTTCGTACTCGGCCTCGTTGTTGGAGGCCGGGAAGGAGAATCGGATGCCATATTCGAAGGTTATCCCCTCCGGACTGGTAAGAATCAGACCCGCACCGGAGCGATGGGCATTAGATGACCCGTCGACGTGGAGGAGCCACCGGGCTCCAGCTTTTGGCTCTTCGAGGGAGTCTGGGGTAGAACCGTCCTCCGGGATGGTACACTCGAGGAGGAAGTCGGCTAGCACCTGGGCTTTGATGGCTGGACGAGGCTGAAAATGTATGTCATGCTCACTTAGCTCGACAACCCATTTGGTCATTCTCCCCGACGTCTCGGGACGGTGGACTACCGTCCTGATGGGTTGGTCGGTCAGGACCGTCACGGAATGTGCTTGGAAGTACGGCCGCAGCTTCCGGACTGAGGTGACTAGGGCCAACACCATCTTTTCAATTCTGCTGTACCTTGTCTCCGCATCGCGGAGCAGCCTGCTGACATAGTAGATCGGCTTCTAGACTTTGCCTTCTTCTTTGACTAGCACCGAACAAACCGCACCCTCCGAAACAGCCAGATACAAGAATAGGGTCTCGCCCGGGGCCGACTGCTAAGAAGTGGGGGCGAGCCAAGGTACTTCTTGAGATCTTAAAATGACCTTTGGCATTCAGGAGTCCACTGGAAGTTTTTAGCCGACCGGAGGGTTTTGAAGAAGGAGAGGCATCCCCCGGCTGACCGCGCCACAAAACGGTTAAGGGCCGCTATCCTCCCGGTTAGGCGCTGGACCTCTTTAACAGATGCTGGGGGCGCCATTTGTTGGAGAGCTTGAATCTTCTGGGGGTTAGCTTCGATACCTCGCTGGGAGACCATGAAGCCGAGAAACTTCCCGGAATTAACACCGAAGGCGCATTTAGTCGGGTTGAGTCTCATCCCATATTTGCGCAGCGTTGCAAAGCTCTCTGAGAGGTCCTCGACATGCCGTGATGCTTCCTTGCTTTTGACCAGCATGTCGTCCACGTACACCTCCATGTTCCGGCCGATTTGCTCCTTAAATACCTTGTTAACCAACCTCTGGTAGGTTGCACCTGCATTTTTAAGACCAAAAGGCATAACACGGTAACAGTAAGTACCTCGGTCGGTTATGAAGGCGGTCTTTTCTTCATCCTCAGGGGCCATTCGGATCTGATTGTATCCTGAATAGGCATCCATGAATGACAGCATCTGGTGGCCTGAGGTGGCGTCCACGAGCTGGTCGATCCGAGGAAGGGGGAAGCTGTCCTTCGGGCAGGCTTTGTTAAGGTCGGTGAAGTCGATGCAGATCCTCCACTTGCCGTTCGACTTTTTCACCATGACGACATTTGACAGCCAGCTCGGATAATTTACCTCTCGGACAAAATTGGCCTTGATGAGTTTGTCTACCTCTTCTTCAATGGCCTTTTGCCATTCTGGGGCGAAGCTTCTCTTTTTCTGCTTGACAGGCCTGTGCATCTCGTCCACATTGAGATGATGGACGAGAACCTCGGGGCTGATCCCTGGCATGTCGGAGGCGAACCAGGCAAGATGTCAGTGTTACTTCGGAGAAACCTGATCAATCTGTGCCGAGGCTCTCCTTTGAGCAGCGACCCGATTTTTATGGTTCGGTCGGGTCGAGCCTCGTCCAATGGTACCTCCTCCAATTCCTCTGCCGGTTCTCCCCGCTGTTCGGCGAAGTCCTCGTGAGCATCTAGCCCATCAACTTCCAGCATTCTAGACTGAAGGCTTGTAACAAAGCACTGCCGAGCCATGGCTTGACTTTCCCGAACAACTCCAACTCCTCGCTCGGTGGGGAACTTCATGGATAGATGCGGGATGGAGACAACTGCCTTGAGGACATTAGACCGGGCCTGCCGAATATTGCGTTGTATGGGGATCTGAGGTTGGTTACTAGGAAATCTGTCTGTACAATGGTCATAAGGGGCCAGGTTCCCGTGCGGACCGTCAGGGTGACGACCCCTTCCGGGACGACGATGTCGCCTGTGAATCCCATCAAGGTGGAATCCATGGCTCGAAGGTTTTCCATGAGTAATTTCATCCTGGCAAACACACTAAGGTACAAAACATTTACCGAACTTTCACTATCAACGAGGATTCGACTTACATCATAGTTATTCAAATTAAGGGATACAACTAGTGCGTCATCATGGGGGAGCTGTATCCCTAGAAGATCATCGTCAGAGAAGGAGAGTTCGCCCGTCCTTGCCTTCTTTGGCGCCAACCCTTCACTGCCGCCCCTGGGGCTCGACCCGCCGGCCTCTTCGATCATGTTGATGCGGACGATCACGGGCGGATTTGGTGGAGGAGGAGGTTGTTGAAGCTCGGGCTGGCGGTCACCTCCTTGTGGTGGCTCGGGCGCTCTCCTGAACTGATTCAGTCGTCGCCGCTGGATCAGCCTCTCAATTTCATTCTTCAGCTACCAGCATTCTTCAGTGTCATGATCGTGCTCCCTATGGTAGCGACAGTACTTGGTGGGATCTCTTCAGGTCGGGTTCCCTCGGAGAGGCACTGGCCGGGGGAGCTGGCGCTCTATTTCCATGAGGATTTGCGCCCGGGGCACGGTCAATGGAGTGTAGTGATCAAATCGCCTGGAAGGGCTCCGGGAGCGATTCCTTGGCGGTAGCGGAGGGACTCTTTGGCGACGAGGCGGACTTGGTGACGGGCGGGACGGTGCCTATCGGAGACTTTAGGCTCCTTCTTCTTTGCCTGCTCGGCGGGTGACTCTCTGTGATTCTTCGACCCTAGCGTACTTGTCCGCCAGGGCCATCATATCAGAGAGGCATAGGGGGTAGCTGACTTCCATAGCTAGGTAGAAGTCGCTCTCCTTCGAGACTCCCCCCGCCAGGGCGGACATAGCCATCTCATGATTAAGGTGGTTCACCTCTAACATGGCCTTATTAAAACGGCCAAGGTAATCCCTCAAGGACTCCCCCTCTCTCTGCTTGACTTTGAAGAGGGAGTAGATCTCCGTCGGTGGCGGCGGCTGCTGACGAACTGGCCAATAAAAAGATGGCTCAGCTCGTCGAATGAATCAATAGAACCTGGCTTCAAAGCATTGAACCATGTTCGGGCGGATCCTCTAAGGGTGGAGGGAAAAGCGCGGCAGAGGACCGCGTCAGATGCTCCGTGGAACATCATTATTAACCAGAAGCTGCTGAGATGGTCGTCCGGGTCAGAAGAGCCATGGTAGGGTTCGACGGCTGGTAGCTTGACATGGGAGGGAATCATTTCCTCCATGATCCCCTTAGAGAAAGGGATGCCCTGCTCCGCTTTGGACGGGGGCGGATGGGCCTGCTTGGTGGCGTCCAGCTCCTGGTGCATCTCCTGGATCTGACGACGGATCTCCTCTTCGCCGGTTAGAGGAGGAGCTGGGCATGAGGATCGCAAGGACGGCGTCGAATCATGGTGAGATGTCACCGGGGAGAGGGATCGGGCTCGCCGAGATCTGGGAGGATCCCTATCATAACCGCCTCATGGGACTGGTTTGTCTCCTCTGGGCCGGTGTGGGGGATCCGCGGGTCCATGCGGATCGGAGGAGGAAGCTGCCGGCGAAGAAGGAATCGCCGCCTCCTTCTGAAAGTGCGAGGTGGGAGGGACTGCAAGGCACTCTTGAACCAGATGGGTCAGGGCCTGCACTTGTTGGACCAGTGTAGCAAACTGGTCCTGGGTCACCGGGATGGCAGGTGGTGACGGGGTTTCGACCGGTGGAGGCTGCGGCGCTATACCGCCCGTCAGATCAGGCCTCTGGGAAGCGACCTGATCTTGGGCCTTAGAGGTTGCTCTTTTCCGGTTGGCCATTGAAGAGGTTCTACTCCGGATTCAGATCCTTATCTCCTTTTTTCAAGTTTTAACGGAACTTGAGGGCCCTTCCTCTAGTGCCAATCTGTTGCCGCCGGGATCCGTCCTCCGACTCGGGCGCGGTCGATCTCCAAGGGGGCGGACCTGCACAAAAGTCCTCGTGCGAGAGGCGTTGGGGGTGGCCCTCCGCGGAAGACCCTCCGATGCTCAAGTCAGTGGGAGAAAATCGGCGATCAACCAGAAAGTGGGGAGGTGGATCTCTCCGGAAGGCCTCTCTGGGGGCGGCCAATCGGGAGCTCTAGAGGGCAAGAGCACCAACGAGCTGTTGGCGAGAGCAGGAGAGTGAGAGTGGGGGTGTGAGCGGGCGTACCTGAGGGAATCTGGGAGTGTCCCATTTATAGACTGTCACCTGGATCTTGAGCGCCTTCTGGAATGTTCAGAGGTTGTTAAGATATGGGGGCGAATCGAATCAGGCCGTTGTGGGGCCGTTGGGATCTGCATCTCGTCTATTAGGGGATCGACTGCCAGGAGAGCTCCTTGATGGCTTGAGATCTGGTTGAATAGACATGGGGTAGCTATGATAGGTTCTAGGCCACTTCTCGACATGATTCCTTGTCTAGGATGTTGTTATGGTAAGCCTGGGTTCTCCCGCGTCAGGTTCCGCGGAGGTAAGTATCGGATCGTGGATTGCTCGCTGAAGCCGGGCCACAGAGGCTTGGGGGAAACGAGCTATGGAAGCTTGGGAGGACCGAGCTATGGAAGCTCGGGAAGGATGAGCTATGGAAGCTTAGGGAAGCCGAGCTGTGGAAGCTCGGGAGAGTCGAGCTGTGGAAGCTCGGGGGAACCGAGCTATGGGAGCTCGGGAAAGACGAGCTATGGAGGCTCGGAGGAGGTCGAGTTATGGAAACCCGGGAAGGCCGAGCTACGGAAGCCCGGGGAGGCCGAGCTATGGAAGCCCGGAAAGGCCGAGTTATGGAAGCCCGGGAGGGCCGAGCTACGGAAGCCTGGGAGGGCCGAGCTACGGAAGCCCGGGGAAGACGAAGGGAGGAGGTCGGCCTTAGCCGCCTCGTACGGATATTGATGCAATGACGATTTTACCCTCCAACAGGTGGTTATGTTCTTTGTATATAAAAACTTAACCCCATATCCCTCTACCGTAAAATGAGGCTGTTGGTAAAAAGACAACTTAAAAAGATGTTCTGCTGTGAAATTTTTGTACCCATGAAAGTTGTAAAATTGGATAATATGAAATCCTCTGGTCCTGGTTATAAGAAAAATTAAGAAGAATATGTAGTTACTTGTTTACATTTTTCTACTAATCTGGCATCACACAATTGCAAGATCTGGAATGAAATCTTCCTGCTGAGGCTCTTGTATCCTATGGCATTCTTGCTGCATAAATTTAGCAAAGCCTTTGGAAATCTCATTCCTTGCCTGGTGGTAAAGAAAAGAATTCTCAGTCCCTTTGGTTTCTCTTTTTTGAAAGTGCTATGCGTCTCAGAAGGTTGAAGCAGGCACTCCCGAAAGCAAAGGATTGATGGAGGAGTAAAAGGAAAACGAAACGTATAACTACTAAAAGAGTAACGGTCGAGCCATTGTCATCCAGCGGGCAACCAGTAGGGGTGGTGGACATGGAAAGCAGTGGTAAGTCGTTAAGCCTCGCTGATGAAGAGAACTGGAGCAAGACAGCCGTATACAGCCTGGCCAGTCATCAGTGAACTCAGAAAAGTACTCCAATCAGATGGTGAAAATTTAAGTGATAACGATGGTTTTATCTAATTTTCTATTGGTTCATTTATGAGAAGTTGTTATTTGATAACCTTTCTTTGATTGAAAGAGAAATTAATGTATTATTAAATATCCTCTCTTTGACAATCAAAACAGATGAGGAATCAAGAAATGGATACACTTTCTTTCTTGATTTAAGTTTTTATTTAAAAATAATTTATTCTAAGATCTTGGCATCAGATAATGCATGGAGGTTTGTGCATTCTATGTGCTGACCACCTAAAGAAACTCCTATAGACCTATAACCAAACGATTTGAGGGCAAGCACATTACCATTCCACCAATCTAATCTTTGATAACAAAGAATGAAAGCCCAGGATATTTCTTCAGTGGGATATTCCTTTAAAATTTATGTTTTACTTTCTAATATTTATGAGACCAATGTTTTAAAAAATATTACAGTAAAATTATATGAGTACATTATAGGACCTCAAGTCTTTTGTATTCACGCATGATAGTATCATTAATGAAATTTGATGTCTATATTATGTGTAATTTGTTAGTCACCAAAATGGCCAAATTTAAAAGTTTATAGATATCAAATTAATTAAATAAATTTAATTACCCATATTTATGTGATGCTTATAAATGAATGACATGATTGTTTAATTATTACGAGTATATTGAAGTTTATTGATTATAAATATTTAAGGGTCGTTCAAAGGTTGACTAGTCATTTTATAATCTATGGACATGATGTGGTCAATTAATATGCTTGGTTAGGTACGTTTAGCATATCCAAAGATAGAAAATATATCTAATTTGAGTATATATAATTGCCAAGTATGAAAAATTAAAATTAAGCATCAATTATGTTTATTGTTGTATATTGTTGTATCGCCCAAAAGAGAACTTCAATATGCACTTATTATTTACTTGATAGAATATGAATATTTATTTAAGTATATTACTCAAGCATTAATGTGTGAGCATATTCTCTATATTTGCAGCATCTGTTCCTGTTGCTCTTCATTCGTAAGCTGTCTATTCAAACTTACAATTGGCTTAATTTCTCTGAATGGCGCGAACAAGTTTAGTTTCACCTTGATGTTCTGGATCTTGATTTAGCACTCATAAATAAGAAATCCACTGCTCTTACTAACTTTAGTAGTGCTGAACAGAGGTTTTTCTATAAGACTTGAGAAAGATCAAACAGACTTTGCCTGATGTTCATGCGAATGACTGTAGCAAATAACATCAAGTCCATAATTTCTGCTACTAAAAGTGCTAAGGCATTTATGAAGTTTGTAGAAGCACGTTCCCAATCTGACTCTGTTGATAAGTCACTTGCTGAAACATTGATGAGTACTTTAACCAACATTAAGTTTGATGGTTCTTGTACTATGCATGAGCATGTTGTTGAAATGACAAACATAGCAACAAGAATGAAGAATATGGGATTGGAAGTGAACGAAAATTTTCTTGTGCAATTCATTATCAATTCCTTGCCTCCTGAGTATGGTCCAATTCACATGAGTTATAACACTATGAAAGATAAGTGGAATGTGAATGAACTACAAAGTATGCTCATTCAAGAGGAAGCAAGACTTAAGAAATAAGGAAATCATTCTATCAATCTCATGGGTCATCAAGGAGCTGAAAAGAAATCAAAGAAAGATAAGAAAAGAAAGAGCAAGTAATAACCACTAAAGATAAATGGATCATCTGCTCAAATCCATAAGAAGGAATAAAAGAAGGATAAGTGTCACTTCTGCAAAAAGCATGGACACTATCATAAAGATTGCCTGAAACGTAAGGCATAGTTCGAAAAGAAAGGTAAGCCTAGGGCTTTTGTATGTTTCGAATCAAATCTAACATAAGTTTCTTATAATACTTGGTGGATTGATACTGGTTGTACCACTCATATTTCTAATACGATGCAAGATTCCTTACGATCCAAACCATAAACCCAAATGAAAACCTTGTCTCAATGGAAAACAGAGTCAAAGCTTCAGTTAAAGCTATTGAAACTTATCGTTTAATTCTAAATACTGAACATCATTTAGACCTTTTCCAAAACTTTATATCTCTTCTATTTCTCATAACTTAGTTTCTTTATCCAAACTTGATTTAGTTGGATATTCTTTTAAATTTAAAAATGGATGTTTCAATTTGTTTAAACACAATCATCTCATTGGTTCTGATATTCTTTCTGATGGTTTGTACAAATTTAAGCTTAATAGTATTTTTATTGAGACATTGTTGACCTTGCATCATAATGTTGGTACTAAAGGTGGTTTAGTGAATGAACAATTAGCTCACTTGTGAAATAAACATTTCGGTCACATATCCAAAGAAAGAATTGAGAGATTAGTAAAAAAAAATCATTTCTGATTTGGATTTTACTGATCTTGAGATTTGTATGGATTATATTAAGGGAAAACACACAAAACATATAATCAAGAAAGCACCAAAGAAGTACATAGCTCCTTGAAATTATACACACTGATATATGTATGCCTTTTGATGTTTCATCTTTTGATGAAAAAAAATATTTTATCACCTTTATTGATAATTTTTTATGTTATGGCCATGTCGATTTGTTGCATAAAAAATCTCAATCAGTAAATGCTCTAAAAGTGTTTATCAATGAGGTTGAAAGACAACTAGACAGAAAAGTAAAAATTATCAGGTTTGATAGAGGTGATGAATTTTATAGAAAAATATGATGAATCTGGATAATGCTATGGTCTATTTACCAAATTCCTTGAAAAGAATGGCATATGTGCTCAATACACAATGCCTAAAACATCAAAATAAATGGTGTTACAGAAAGGCATAATCGAACTCTAATGGACATGGTTAGGAGTATGTTAAGCAATCATCATTATTCTTATTATTGTAGATGCATGCTTTAAAGACCGCTATGTATTTTCTAAAAAGAGTTTCTAGTAAGGCAGTTCCAAAGACTCCTTTTGAACTATGGAGGAAGAAAACCTAGTTTGAGGCAGTTATATGTTTGGGGTTGCCCAGCAGAAGTAAGGATTTATATTTTACATAAAAAAAAATTAGACTTAAGAGTAACTAGTGGTTTCTTCATTGGTTATTCAGAAAGATCAAAAGGGTATAAATTTTATTGTCCTAACCATAGTACAAGAATTGTTGAATCTGAAAATGCAAGGTTCATTGAGAATAATGAAGTTAGTGGGAGTTTGAAACCACGTAAAGTAGAAATTCAAGAAGTTAAGGAATAAGTTTCTTCACCTATAACTTCTTCTCAAGTTGTTATTTCTAGAGTTGTTGAACTTTTTAGCAACTTTCAAGAACAACAAATCAATGATCAAATACCATAGAATGATAATATTACTAATGAACCTGCAATAAATGAACCCAATGAAGTAGCATTAAGAAGGTCTCAATGACAAAGAAGAACTGCTATTTCTGATGATTATGTAGTTTATCTACAAGAATTAGATTTTGATTTGGGTATTAATGATGATCTAGTTTCTTTTTTACAAGCCATGAATAATGCTAATTCTTCTAAATGGTTAGATGCCATGAAAGATGAGTTAAAATCAATGGATTACAATGAAGTCTGGAATCTTATTGAATTGTCTAAAAGTTGTAAAAGAGTTGGGTGTAAATGGGTCTTTAAGACCAAATGCAACTCAAATGACAATATTGAACGTTGTAAAGCCAGACTTGTTGCCAAAGGTTTTAATAAAAAATGTGGTATTGACTACAAAGAGACTTTTTCTTCAGTCTCTAAGAATGACTCATTTAGAATTATTATGGCACTAGTAGCTCATTATGATTTGAAGTTGCATCAAATGGATGTGAAAATCTTCTTTCTAAATAGGAGTTTAAGTGAAGAGGTTTATATGGACCAACCTGAGGACTTTTCATTTGAAGAAAAGGAACACATGGTTTGTAAACTAAAGAAATCAATATACGAACTTAAGCAAGCTTTCTGATAATGGTATCTTAAATTCAACGATACCATTACATCCTTTGAATTTAAAAAAAACATCATTGATCGGTGTATATATCTGAAGGTTAGTGAAAGAAAAATCATATTTTTAATTATGTATGTTGATGACATCTTGCTAGCTACTAATGACCTTGGCATGTTGTATAAGACTAAGAATTTTTTCTCTAAGAACTTTGAAATAAAAAATATGGATGAGGCATCCTATTTGATTGAAATCGAAATATTTCATGATAGATCACAAGGATTGTTAGGATTATCTCAGAAGACATATTAATAAAGTTCTTGATAAATTTAATATGAACAAATGCTTGCAAGTATTGTTCCAATTCAGAAGGGAGATAAATTCAGCCTTATGCAATGTCCAAAGAATGAATTGGAACACAAACACATGGAAGAAATTCCTTATGCACAATTGTTGGAAGCTTGATGTATGCTCAGACATGTACTAGGCCAGACATCAGTTTTGCTATCGGAATGCTAGGCAGATATCAAAGTAATCTAGGAATGGATCATTGGAAATCTGCAAAAAAGGTGCTACGGTACTTGAAAGGAACGAAGGATCACATGCTCACCTATAGAAGATCTAATGATCTTGAGGTCAAATGATATTCAGACTCAGATTTTGCTGGATATGTTGATACTAGAAAGTTTATATTTGACTATTTGTTCCTTTTAGTTAAAGGAGCGATCTCATGGAAAAGTGTAAAGCAGTCTATCATTGCTGCATCCACTATAGAAGCTGAGTTTGTAACATGCTTTGAGGCCATAATTCATGGTTTATGGCTACAGAACTTTATTTTAGGACTTGGGATTATCGATAGTATTGCCAAGCCGCTGAAAATTTATTGTGATAACTCTGCAGCAGTCTTCTTTTCTAAAAACAACAAGTATTCAAAGGGTGCTAAACATATGGAATTAAAATATTTTACCGTTAAAGAAGAAGTTCAAAAACAAAGAGTATCAATTGAACATATTAGCACCAGCCTCATGATTGCAAATCCGCTGACTTAAAGGGTTACCACCAAAGACATTTCATGAACATGTCAAAAGAATGGGCATTATTGAAAACCATTAGTAATGTTATGTCTAAAGCTTTAAGTTCCTTATGTATTTGACACTCTGAGCTCAATTAATTATTATTTCTGATTCACTTATGGATCCTATTTGATTATACTGGTATATATACATAAATACGTTATGAGAATATTAATAGGATTTATCTTTGATAAAGACATTATTGTTAGACCTTACTACAATTTTCATTACATGTCATGTTAAGTATAGAACTAGTAATGTGATACATGAAAGGGAGTACGTCAAAATAATAGCATACAACCGCTATGATTCTTATTAATTTTGTTTAATGATGATTTCATATTTGACCAATATTATGAGCGATTTTAGCTTCTGTTATGCACATTATGATTGTTTATTAAACTAGTATGTTTAATATGTCACATGGGCCAAGTGAAAGAATATTAGTGTTTTTCTTTTTGTAGCCCACGTGGATATATGATTGATTTATCATTTATTTATTCTAAATAATAATTTTGATATCTGATTTTATCAGATATTTAAATTTAAGTGATAATGATGGTTTAATAAAGCTAATTTCCTATTGGTTTATTTTTGGGAAGTTGTTATCTAATAACTTCTCTTTGATGGAAAGAAAAATTTAACATATTATCATATTGATCCTCTCTCTTCTATATATAGTCTATTTGACCATCAAAATAGAACAGAATTAGGAAAAGAAAAGAAACGCAATCTGTTGTTAACCCATATGCAGTTTCTTATCAAGAAATATCATTCATATAGCCGACCCCATATAGTTGAAAAAAAAAAGGCTTAAATGAGTTGAGTTGAGTTAATCTAATTTTAGTAAATTATATTTTAATCTACAGTGCGCTGGATCTTACCGTTATCTAGGTAAATTGAGAAGACTATCGGTGCTGATTTGCCTGCATTCACCGGTTTCATCTCAAATTGTATGAACGAAGACTTTCTAGAGTAGTCTTGCTCACATAGGAGATATCACCCGGAGATAACTTTTGATTTTTTGCTTGGGTTCTACGTACTCAAAGAGTTCTTAAAAAGAATATAATACCGCTAGAAGGAATAATATTAACATTTACACATTTGTGCCAACATAAGTTTCGCGAGTCATGAGAGAACTTTCGTCGTGTTGATTTAATTATGAGCATTTCTTATCAATCAAGTTTGTGTTATCAACTTATTTACATCCCAAACACCACAGACATCTGTTATTTAACACTGTGGCCTTCTAAGTACCTCCATGTTACTTCTGATGGTATATTCTTTAGATTTAAAAAACTTCACCCCATATGTCCAGTGTAGAACCCGGCTCCTGTAAATAGAGAAATTAGTGAAAAAAAGAACGTGAATTTTAGAGAGTAAAATAGGCTGCTGTAAAATAAAATATCTATAGTAAACACATTAATCTGGATCATTGCAAAGGTTTTATGAGTACAGATTTACCTACATTTTTCTAACGATATCGCATAATGCAATTGCTGCTTTTGCAAGGAAAGCAAAGGCAAGCACGCTATAAAGCCTGTTCTCCGCATGTCCCCAAAGATGCACAACCTTTGCTTCCTAATTTCTTATCAAGCAAAGCATCTAATTAACATGTGTTGCATATTTATAGCAAGTCTAAGCAATCTCATTCCTTGTCTTGTTGTGAAGCAATGAATTTAGTGTTATATATATATTGCCAAATGTGGAAGGAGGAGGCCTCTGCGACTATAGAGCTTGTTACACAGAGACCATGAGTAATAACCGTGAGGCTGAGGGTCCTGCCATAGCACTTGAGTGCAAAGATGGGGTGGTTAGCATTCAAAATGATCAGGGGCCTGCCATGGGCTTTGAGTTCAAAGACTGGGTGATTGAGATTCAAAACGACGCCAAGTCTGTCAACCTTTGTGAGGAAGAGAAGACCTGGACGATGACGTCGATATACAGGGTGCCCTCATTCATCAGAGACATTAGAAAAGATTCCTTCACTCCGGAGGTGGTCTCCTTTGGTCCCTACCATCACAATGCTGACCGCCTGAGGCCCGTGAGCAGCACAAGCGCCGGGCTCTGGTCCATTTCCTCAATAAGGCAGGCAAGCCACTAGATGAGTTCATCCGGGCGATGAGGAGTATTGAGAAGCAGTTGCAAGACTGTTACCATAACCTTGACAACAAGTGGAAAGACCCAGAACACCCTGACCAATTCTTGATGCTAATGATACTTGACGGCTGTTTTATGCTCGAAGTTCTACGGATGGAGGATGAGAACTATATCAAATATAGGTATGCCGAACATGATCCCGTTTTCAGCAGTTACGGAGTGAACCATCGGTTACCTTACATCAAGAGAGACATGTTCGTAATGGAAAACCAGCTACCCCTTTTAGTTCTAAAGAAGCTGCTTCAAGTCGAAGGCTGTCAGTCTCATGTGGTAATCAAAAGAACTCTTTTTTACTTTTCTTTCTTTCATGTACGTGCTTATTAATTAGCTATTAATTTCAGTGATAAAACGATCTATTTATTTGTCTTGAACATATAACTTGCATAAATAAAATACGAGCACCATGACAAAGCGCAAACTTTTGACCCATATCTATTTGAAAACAGCCCAGATGCAACAACCGTACGTACGTTTGTTTAGCAATTGATGTGAACTTTGCGATGCAGAATGATGATGACTCCATCAATAAGCTGGTGCTCCAATTCTTTGGGCGGGATTTGAATGCCGATATAACAGGCCTGGGCCTCCATCCGCTCGACGTGTATCGTCGGAGCTTGCTCCATGGCACACCAACAAAGGGGCCTCCGGCACCCGAGGTGCCCTACGAAGCCATGAGGTCAGCCGTGGAGCTCCGCGAGAGCGGAGTCAAATTCAAGAGAAGCGAGACCACTAGCCTCGCTGATATCGACTTCAAGCACGGCATACTGACCCTCCCAACACTTGTGGTCGATGATAGCACCGAGACCATGTTACTCAACATCGTGGCCTTTGAACACCTCCATGTTGGCCTCGGCACCGAGATCACCTCCTACGTTTGCTTAATGGACGAGATCATCGACTCGGAGGAGGACGTGAGACTCCTGCACAGGAAAGGCATCACTAAGAACGCAACAGGGAGCAATAAGGCAATCGCCGAGCTCTTCGGCAAGCTCTCCAAGGAGGTGACAGTAGATCCGAAGAATAGGCTTATAAATGTGCGATGGCTGGTGTACAAATACTGCAGCCGTAGACGGAATACTTGGCAAGCAGTACTACGTCACAGATATTTCAATACCCCGTGGGCCGTGATCGCACTCATAGCCGCCACGCTCGCTATTTTGCTCACTGGCGCCCAGACCTTTTACACCATTTATCAGTATTATCATCCAAAAAAATAGCTCAAGTTCTCTCCTCCACCATGTCCTACCCCCTGATCTTTTTTATTCTCCTGATGAAGTAGTAACATTTGAGACACATTCTACTAAGCCTGAGTTCTATATATTGTGTGCCTAAAATTATCGCTGTGCTACTGCTGCTGCTATCCCCAGTTTGTTGAGTGGAATTGATTGGTTCTGGAGTTTTGATATTCTGTTGCTTTCGAATAAGTTTGTACTAGCTAGTCTTACTGTACTAGCTAATCTTGGCCTTGTCTCTCTTTTGTTTGATTGCAGGTTGATGCTTTGTTGGTTTCAAATTGTTGTAATAAGCATTCACATTGTTATTTTATGATAATTCACATGGAATGATTATGATGCAAGTATTCCTATCTAAATTAATCATGAAAGTATAAAAATTCTTATTTGATTATGAGGAAATATAATGATGAAGTGGTTAAAAGACCTTGTTTTCTGAGACTAGAATTCTTATCTAATCATCCTTATTTATAAATAAGGGATAAGGCTGGCTATTTCTAAGAACAAAAAAAAAAAAAACATTCTTTCAACTTTGGTTTAGGATTTGGAGTGTGGCCATCATACGAGGCAAAAAAGATAAAATAAGGTTTGTAATACAAGCCAGTCCTAATCTTTTGTTGTGTCTCAAAGAGGTATTTTATTTACCCTATATTCTTTATATATTAACCAATAGTGGTATCAGAGAGCCTCTCATGCTTATTATTCGCGCATATATGGCAAATTTGATGCATGCTATATCATGATTACTAACAATAAATTAATATACGCAATGTTATGATCATTAATAATATTTAAGCATGCTATGAGATTATTATTTATGGTAGATCAATCCCGGTTCAAGCATGAAATTTATATGAACATATATATATATATATATATATATATATATATATATATCTTTTGTAAAAAATTTAGAGAAAAACTGATGTGAGATTAAATTTTAATTTAAACTTGATTAATTAGACTATTTGCTAATAAAGTTAATTTCATTAGAAAGTAGATTGTGAGAGTTTTCTGATAATATATTATTTGTTAAATTTGGAATTTTTTTTTAAAAAAAAGGAAGATATGGTGATGCACACGAAATCTCGGGAAAAAAAATTCCTATTGTGGGCAGCAACAGACTGTGGCCACACTGTGCACACCAGGATAGACCATGACCATGCGTGATAGCTCACCCATGAATGTGCGTGTTGGGTCTCACCCATGTGCGATGACCCATACGCAACTGTGCACGTTGGGCCACGCCCATGGGACCTTGCACTGGGCTATGCAATAGGCCGCATGTTGAGCATAGGCTAAGTGCTGTGAACCAGCACTATGGGCTAGGGCCCCACCTTTTGCACTTGACTGAATGTTGCAGATTTGGCCTCTTAGATCATTTGCATCACTAGGCATGGTGTTGTTTTATCTAATGGGTAATAATAGTATAGTTCCATAAAAGAGAATTTGGGCACATAAATTATGAATTTATAATTTTAGATCTAAATTCCACTTCCTTATGAGGTACGAAAGTTTCATTTAAATAACCAATGTGCATTAGAAACAAAGATTAACATTGGTGCATTTGTATGGTTATTCTATAATTGTTTACTTTGTGAAAAAATAATGAGTTGTATATTATTTTTTTATTGCTTCATTTAATAATGATGCTGTAGATTATGGATATTTTATTTTTGATCAATTAGACATATCATTCTACCCTACATATTAGGAATTGATAACTAGCTATATGCAAGATTTTTCAATCTTAATATATAGGAAAGAATTTTATAGTCTAATTGGATTATAATAAAATATAATATTTGCATAATAAATGTAGTGAAATGACCTTCAAGAACTCAATTGTTTAACTGGTTAAAAGAGATAAACCTTATGGAAAGAATTATGGCATATGTCATGAAAAATATAGTACCTCCTTAAGGAGAAAAAAATGTATTTAAAACCCTAATCAACAATATAAACCCACCTATGAAAGGGCAAACGGCCCAACACTGCCATGACCAAAAAGCTTATCAAAATTGGTACAAGAAGGATAGTAATACGCGCTTTACTATATTGAGTTGCATGCAAGATGGCCTAATTAGAGAGTTTGAGAACTTGTAGGCTACCAAGGAAATGGGGGAACATCTTAAGCTAAAATGTGGAGGCACAACAGCAACTAGGCTGTGAGTCCTAAACTTAAGGTTCAATTAGTATATGTTAGACCCAAAACATTCTATGGTGGAGCATCTTAGGGTGATGTCTTCAATGATTAGATAAATGAAAGATACTGGTAATGATCTCATTAATGAACAATAAGTTCAAGTTGTTATTAGGTTACTGCCTAAATCATCTTGAGGCCAAGTGAAATTAGTGCTGATACATAACCATGATATTAAGACTTTCAAGGATATTGCACACCATCTCAAGCTTGAAGCATAGCGAAGAGATGCAAATCTCAATGTAGCGCTAGATCCTCAAGCTGTATAGTGCAAAGGAAATAGGCCTAAGCGCTTGATCGCTAATCCCAATTAATCTCTTCAAACAATTAAATCAATCACTAGTTAACTATAATTAAACATAAATAAATAATTAATTCAGTAAAACTCATATTAAAAAATTTACGTTTATGCCCTTCTAGCCTATAACCTTAACATTATCATTATACCCTTCTTAGGTAACCTTAAATGGGTTAATCAAGGTTTCACTAGGCTAATACCTCTCTAATCTAGATATCTAATACATCTAATTGAATTAATTAACTCTACACTTATTACTAAAATTAATTAAAGCTTAATTAAATCTTTAAATTCCTTGATTTGAGCCTAATTAGAATACTTAGTCTAATTAAATTAAAACCAACATAATTTGACTTGAGCCCTCATTAATTAATTCCAATATAGTTCCCTAGTTCACTAATATGAACCTAATAAGAACTTTGGTTCATCAAATTATAGAGTCTCAAAATACTACTCAAAATAGGCTTGGTCTAATCAAAATGGATTAAATCAATAAGATTATATCAAATAGAATCTCTAAGTCAATTTAAATTAATCTGATCAAACCCATTCAAGAAATATGAATTGGTCTTTGAGTAAATTAAAATCAGTTTAATCAAACCTAGATAATTAGATCTTGGCTCACTAAATTAAATTGGTCAAATTCAATTGAACTCATGAGTTTAATAACATTGGACCTAAAGAAGTCATCTTGATTTGGTTAAGGTATAACTAGGTTGAACCGGCTTTGAACCTGTTCTTGAACGTGAACCGATCAGTGTTCTCTTTCTCCACACCCGATTGCAACTAGCTCACCTGCGATCCAAGATTGATCGATGGCCTCCAGCCCTGTCTCCAGCGATGACCAATGGAACTACGGCAATGGCGAAACACCGATCTACTAAAGGCAAGACGTCCGCTAACAGGTAATAAGTTAATGGTTTCTTAAGGCTTCTTGCCTCTTATCACATCGATCGCCGACGATCGATGAATAATGGAGAAGTTCCATCCATACTCAATGCCCATTGGCGATCTCTTCCTGCCCATTCTTGATTCCACTTGGGATCCTAAGGTTTCTAATTAATCCATCTACTCTTAGTATATATAGGATTAAAGAATTTCAAACAAAAGAGTTATTTACGACTCCCTAGCAAGTAACTGTCCGATTGGGTTGATTGAAGATCGATTCCTCTTAGCCGATAATGTGGAATTCGGTTTGAAAATAGAGCATTTAATCATGATTTAGCTCTTACTTTGGTTTCTTTGAGCCGGTGCCAGAATCATCGGTGCTAGAGACGATGATTCCCACTACGTCGACACTGAAGAAGGTGGTGATGAATAAAGCATTATCAGATAGTGTTCTGGTCGCAGCTTGTTGCCCATGATTGCTTCAAAACAATAAACCAGCTCCGCATAAACAAAGCTTCATTGGATGACAACCAGATTCCATCGATTGAAGTTGAGTCCGGTTCGGCTTCTTTTGTAGAGAGTTTTGGTTCTCGAACCCTCTTCAGTTACTGTCCATTAATGCCGATTAGTTAGTTAAGAAGAGAGTTCCGAAATTTGCTAAGAGTGGAAGGAAATGACTGTTGGAACGAAGTTGAGATGATAAGAAAAAAGATCTAGCTAATAGCAATTAACTGGTGTAGCTTAAATCCAAAACAAATAGGTTTTGGTTTGATTAAGTTGTTTTAATTAAATCAACTTATGCTTTATAAGTAATGCTCTAGAACTTCAATGCGGTAAAGCTTCAAGTTTTCTTTGATGAAGCAAGGCTATAGGGCTTTAATGAAGCAAGACTTCAATTCTTAAGTGAAAAAAGGCTTCAAAATTTTAATAGAGAAAGACTTCTGAGATTTAATAAAGTAAGGCTCTAAATCTTCAATAGGGTAGGACTCTAAATCTTTAGTAGATCACGATCGTTTCAAGATTTTTATGCAGAAGGGCTTCAAATCTTCAATAGAGTGAGGCTTTAGGATTTTTCATTTGATGGAGCAAGGCCATTGGTCTTCTTTTATAGAGCATACCTTCAATACTTAGATCGAACAAGACTTTCTTTTCGTCCTCACTTTGGGCTCAATCGGGCCTTAATTTGGGCTCGGTCTAGCCTCAATTTGGGGTTCGTCCAAGAGTAAAGCTCTTCTTTGACGTTAATTTGGGGTTTGATCTAAGAGCAAAGCTTTCTTTTTGAGCCTATTTAAACTTGATTTGGGCTTTATCCAGGGGTAGAAGTCCCCTTTGGGTTTGATTCAAGCTTGATCTTAGAGTAAAGCTCTCTTTTGGGGTTTGATCTAAGAGCTAAGCTTTCTTTTTGAGCCTATTTAAACTTGATTTGGGCTTTATCCACGAGTAGAAGTCCCTTTGGGTTTGATTCAAGCTTGATCTTAGGTAGTGTTTGATAGCCCAAAAGTTATCCTTAGATAAATGTACAAGATAGCATTTATCCAGAGGATAGCTGAGGAAATAAGCACATTTTTTAAATTACAAGTCTGCCATCAATGGATAACTTTAGTTGTTCCTGATTTTCTCGGAAATAAGTTTAGGGGATAACCCATGGTTATCCCCTCTTGTTAAACTTTTTCAGACCTATCCCCTTAGCTATAACATTTGAAAATAAGAAGGGATATTCAGAGGATATCACCCCTTATCTTCCATATCAAACACTGCCTTAGAGTAAAGCTCTCTTCTGAACTTGACTCAAGCTTAATTAGGGAGCATGCCTTCCTTTTTGATTACTTAGGCTTAAATTGGAAGCAGAGCTCTCCTTAAGCTTAATTTAGACTTGATAGGGGAGTAAGATTTTCATTTGAGCTCAACTCAAGCATGATTTAGTAGTAGGGCCATCCTTTGAGTTTAAGTTAGGCTTGACTTAGAAGCAGAATTCTTCTTTTTAAGTTTATTAGTCTTGATTTAAGATCAGGACTGTTCTTTGGACTTGACTTAGGCTCGATTTAAGAGTAAGATTCTCCTTGGGCTCAAATTGGATTGATTTGGGAATAGAACTCTACTTTGAGCTTAATTTGAGAGGACTTTCCTTTAAGCTTGGCTCAGGTTCAATCTAAAGAGCATTGCTCCCCTTAGGCTTGATTCAAGCTTGATATGGAAACAAAATTCTCCTTTGGGCTCAATTCAAGCTTGATTTGGGAACAAGACTCTCCTTTAGGCTTGACTCAAGTTGGATTTGGGAGCAAGACTATCTATTGGGCTCGACTCAAACTCAAGGGAGCAAACCTCCCCTTGAGCTCGATTCGGGCTTAATTTGAAAACAAAGCTTCCCTTTAGGCTTTAACTTAGGGTTTAATTCAGCTAATCTCATTCTATCTGGTTTGATGTACCTTGATTTGATTTGATTTGATTTGACTCAACTCCACCCCACCTAACTGGATCTAGATCCACAAATCAATTTAACTCGATCCAACTAGATCAAACTCTAGATTGGATCTTCAAGGGGCCGATTACTACAGCGACCTTCAAGGTTCAGCTGCAACTTTGAGATTACTAAGAGAACTTTAGACTTCATGTGGAATCAGGAGATGCTTCTTTCATTTTATGGGCTTGGATTTGGTGGATCTTCACTACAACGGATATGTTCAGAAACTACAACCTTTGTTCTAGGTTGGTGGGGTAGTGCTTCATTCTCATAGTCACCTTATTTTCCAAGGCTTCAAGGGTGCTATAGTAATGGATTTTGAAGCAAAGAAGGCTAAGCTTTGGCTTAGGAAAGAACCACTTATGAAAGAGTTGTAGTGGCTTGGACCAAAGATGATGGACAATCTACCAAGGGAATTATGACATGAGGAGAGCTTTTTTTTTTTTTTTTTTGCTTTTATGGGTGCATAAGATAGGGAACTGAGGTATTTAGGGTTTATTCGTCTCCTAAAAGCATGCAAAGAGGTTTACTAAGAGGTCTAGTGGCCTGAACAAGAATGAAACAAGCAAAATTTCAGCAGCATGGTGCCCGAGTTTTGTGGAATCGGTAGGGTTTACTTATGGTGTGGGAGTTTCTTTTCTTTCTCTCTGGACATGGGGTTTTTTAATCTCTCTCTCTCTCTCTCTCTCTCTCTCTCTGGGTGTGCTTGGTTTCAAGTGGGGATTAAATAAGGACCCCCCACATGGAGTCCTAGGGCTTGGGAGAAGTAGGAATATGTGGAGTTACGATGAGTTATGTACCCTATGGCACTCCTAGTGCGAGATATGCCATAAGGATGCCCAAGAGTCTTTAAATGCTAGTCTTCTAAAGAGATTTGGGTATTAAGGAGTGGTTAAGGCTCGAGAGGGCGTAAGGATTTGAGAAAGTTAGAGATAAGATGAGGGAACCTTTTTTTTTTTTTTTTGTGAGGCACTTGTGTGTGAGCGTCCAAATGGGCATTCAAAGAGTCGGAGTAGAACATTTTCAAAAGAAGTTTCAATGTATTGGGGGTGTGGCTAAGGTGAATTGTCACACGAACCCAACTTGAGGCAAACCATGCAATGGACTCAACCTAGATCAAGTTTGATTCATCACATCCCTATTCGAGTTGGTTTCCCAGCAATCATGCCTAACAATTAAATTAATCCGAACCCATGAGGATTATTTGAGACCTGTAGCTCGAACAAGACACAAGGCTTGGTATAGTCTTTGAGAGTTGGATCGAATTGGTGTTTGGATGTCAACAATCAAGTTAGGTGATGAAGCTAAAATGCCAAATCTGATTTGATTTATGGAAATTGACTTCAATTATAAGGCTGAGAGCTCATCAGAAGAGCTACCTGATACACTTTGATCAAAAGAGGGCAGGGCTTAGTTTACCAAATACTCTAACAAAAATATTATCAGCACACCATGAAGAAGAATGCCGCTTAGTCCGTGCAAAGGTGTGACCAATGCTAAAACACTCAATAGTCTCGCATCGACCTACCACGAAGCTAATGCCAATCAAAAGCTTATAGCTATCCACCTAATGGAGAATTGACATTTTGGGCCCATTTCCTTTAGCAAGCAGATAGAAAAAATTCTTAATCATTACCATTGACTATTTCATAAAATGGGTCAAAGTTGAGCCCTTAACTCAAATAATTAAGTAGAATGTCAGATCAGATACATAGTTTATCGGTTTGGGATTTCCAAAGTCCTAATCATTGACAATGAGAAATAGTTTGACAATGCTTTGTGTAAGGAATTCTATGAAAAACTCATCTTGATCACCTTTCCCTAGAGAATCTGCCAAATTGAGGTGACAAATCAAATGATTTTCTAAGCTCTGAAGGTACAGAGCAACCAAGCCAAAGGCCTTTGGGTGGAAGAGATCCTAATATATTATAGGCTTACTGGACCACAAGTTCGGTATCTACTAGGGAGATACCATTCAACTTGTCCTTTAGAACTAAAGCTATTATCTAGTTTAGATTGTGATGCTTAGCCATTGCATTCAAGAGTTCTAGTTCTAGGAGCAGAAGAATGTAGACAACCATAGAGTGAATCTTGACTTAATTGAGGAAGGCTGGAAGGAGAAAAGTGTGTGCAGTGAGAGGATAACTGTACCCTCTGAGATGATAACTGTATGCAGTAAGAAGATAAGGGTATATATTGAGGAGAGAAATATATGCAATGAAAGGATAAGTGTATGCACTGAAAGAATAATTGTACATAATAAATAGTTAAGTGTATGCTGAAAAAATAACTTACTGTGCACAAACTTAGTTATCATCTCTATGTATATTTTTATCTTGTCATTGCAAGCACTTATTTTCTTAGTGGACACACTTATATTCACATTGCATAAAGTTATCTTCCTACATTTATCTTCTGATTAGATGCGCTTATCTTCTTACAGGACATATTTATCTTTTCAATGCACACACTTGCCTTTTTACTACACACAAATCTTCTTAGTGCACGTACTTATCTTCTTAGTGCATAGAATTATCTTCTCATTGCATGTAATTATCTTCTTAGATGCACTTATCTTCTTACAGGACATATTTATCTTTTCAATGCACACACTTGCCTTTTTACTACGCACATAAATCTTCTTAGCGCACATACTTATCTTCTCATTGCATGTAATTATCTTCTCAATGCATACACTTTTTTTTTCACTACACATACTTATCTTCTTAGTGCCTATGGTAATCTTTTGAATAGATACACTTATCTTCTCATTGCACATAGTTATCTCACTAATGCATATAATTATCTTCTCAATGTACATACATACTTATCGTCTCATTATACATACTTATTTTCTTAATGCACATGTTTATCTTTTCACCATACACACTTATCTTTTTAAGGCATAATCTCCGACCTCAAACAATATTAAAAAAAAAAAAAAAAAAAACAACTTTGACTGACCTAACACCTCTCAGAGCACCATATCCATGTGAGGGCTGGTAAGAAATAAAATTACCAAAAAGATGTACAAATTTCAAAATTTTAAGTCAAAGTTTATAAGACAACTTTGCAGTCTTTTTCTTGGAGAGAGAATAAAGCTCTATAAAGTTATCTATACCAAACATCATACAATTCCTATAATTATCCTCAAATTATTTAGGTAAAATATATGAAGGCAGTCACCCTTTCAATAGGTAAGACTTTTTCAGATTTGAACCAAAGCATATTTTTAGATGCCTCAACTAGAAACAATTGCTTCCTTTAACAAGCAAAACAATACGTGGTCCAAAAAGATGTCTCCAGTTGGATCAAAAAGGGACCATGATGGAGGAAAGAATTGTTGTTTCCACCATATTCTACTAGCGCATCATTCATAAGTTCCAAGAAGTTCTTTACTCAATCTAGTTATAAAAGAATCAAAAGATTAGCACATTGATAGCACAGCCGAATTTCTCTTTTCTCTTTCCCTCCAAAAGATTAAAATAAATGCCAATGATAACAAATTACATGACAATCAAACCATACATTTGCAGACTTAAGTTTGTTAATAAGAAACCGACTAACCAAACGAATTGCTGGTTCCCTTCCACTTCCTCCCCCTCCTCCCTTTTCTTCAAAAAAAAAAAAAGTTACAATTGGTGACGGATAAATGGATTTTCCGAAGACACAAGAATATGGTTTTTGCTTGTATATCTAATGTCCTCTGGCTAAGACTGAAAATGAAAAGATGCCTTGGCTGCAATTGAAGTTTGGCGACCGTGACTGTAACGACCCGGGCTCCGGGCCAGCAGCATCCATGAACCCATTTCGTTACAAAAAAGCAAGACAGATAAGGTCAACACCAACTTGGGCCACCACAATCCAAAAGGAATCTAGTTGGTATTGTCCATCTTTCTTAACCAATTATAAATCATACAACCAACTCCCAATTTTTCGATATGAGACTATTGGGAGGGGCATCACAATCTACCCCCTTACAGAGACAACGTCCTCGTCGCTAGGGCACATGATCGCAACCACCAGAAGGCAGGATTCTAGAGGTGGCCCTCACAAGTTCAAGAGATGACTCCCATCCCATAGATATAGCACTTTGTCCTGTATGGCACTTAGCTCCTACACTTTCGACTGGTGCATGGCTTTGATATCATATTGTAACGATCTGAGCTCCGGACCCGCAGCACCCACGAATCCGTTTCGTTACAAGAAAGCAAAACAGACAAGGTCCACACTAACTTGGACCACCACAGCTCAAAAGAGATCCAATTGGTACTTGTCCATCTTTCTTAACCAGTTATAAACCATATAACCAACTTCCAATTTTTCGATATGAAACTATTAGGAGGGGCATCATAGTGACACATTCCAAAGTTAATATTTTTTCAAGACGTCACAATAAAGAGACAACATGATAATACTTGTAGGAAAATGAGCCACTAGAAATGAGTGCATATTCATAGGTCATATAACATCAGGTGCACATGCGATGAGGAAGAAAGAATCATCAAACTTGTGATGAAAATGAATTAGCTGCAGAATTGGCCGTTAAACTTTAATATATGCTGGCACACTTGTATTGGCAACAAATGAAGAGTGAATCAGTGGAATCTCAAAAACGATCCCCGCACATAAGATTCAAGTAGAATGAGGAAAACTAAGATAAAAAACTTTGATAACCATGATTGAGGCAGTGGATGTCCTATTGAAAAAAAATATAGATGGAGAAACGACATACCATAATATATATACTAGATATTCCCTGTAGGACTTCTTACACCCTAAAGACTATCGAAAGAAATAAAGAAACAAATTACATGACGCAATTTTGGAAAATATACAATTCTTTGGAAAAAGCTTATAGCTGGATGGGATGGTCAACTGGTGACAACTACCAATTTCATTTCCCTTTGCAATGTCATTTTTTTAGTCTCTTAGCTTTTAGACTACCATTCAAGCGGTGGTAGCAGCGTGGCTTCAGACCATTCTTAAAAATATCACATCTTGGCATGTCAACTGTCTCTGTCCATGTTCTCTTTTATTGCAGCTGCGGTAATAATAACCATATGATCTACTGAGCCTTTGCATGCTGGGCTATTGAGTCATGGGAGGGCTGTATTATTCAGCTGAAGGACAATATTGTTTACCAAACTCAGCTTATTCTTGTTTACCCATATGATCTTGTGGGTCTCTCTCTCTCTCTCTCTCTCTCTCTCTCTGTGTGACAATTTCGTGCATCAACAAGCACACTGACATACTTTGTTTACCTTTTTGGCGTTTTTGATAGCGAGAAGAGAGTTTGTGGAAGGAAGACTCATCCAAGATTAATAATGCCCGAGCCATGAACCATGCCTTGGAACCCCCTTTGATAGTTAAAAACTAGATCCTTTCATCAGTTTCAAAGACAATCAGTAACCCGATAGGCGGAAAGACATGGGTTCAAATTCTACCGTCATCATGCGGGACGTTGGCTCAAAAATAAATAACTAACAAACCCATGGATCGTTGCAGATATTTTGTATGAAATGTTTCCTCCCTCCCTTCCTTAGAGGACGTGCACAAAGTGAGAAAGACAACAATAATAAGAAGGTAGGACCACCTATTGTACATATCCACATATAGACACAAAAATACATCATCACTTACATGCTTAATAGTACTTAAATTTGCAAGTTTTACTAGTAATTAAGCGATGATGGAAAGAAGTTAACGAATTGCAGAATGCAGTATTGAAGAATATACAGCCGTCTGAACAATTTCAACTTAACCGCACAAAATTGCCAATGTCTTCCAGCTTCATTTTACTTTCAAGTAAAACAAGAACCTAAAATGATCTACTCATAGAAACAGCTAATGGAAATGTCATGACAGACAATTATAATTCTACTAATCTCACAAACTTCTGATGATCATGGTTTAGGCATCCAAATTCTGTAAGCATCTGAATTCCTGAAGTTGGAATGGTTCCATCGTAGATACCACTGCTCAGTTTTTCGTATCAAATTAGCATTATCTTTTCAGCCTGCTCAAGTCTCTAGGCTTTGAGACAATAATTTATTCCTATACAATGGTTTAAAAGAGTATGAGTTACAATTAACCAAATTCATTTACTTTTCTATTCCCACAAAATGGTTTAAAAGTGATAGTTATAATTAACTGAATTCATCAACTGCGCATAGGCCAGCCAATGCTATTTCCATCACTAAGCTAAAAAGCGACAACGTGCAGTTTGAGTGGCGAACAGAAAGATTTTGAAGAGGAGAGAGTAGTGACAACTGAGCCTAATAACTTTTTGACAATAAATAAATCTTTGATGCCATTTATCAGAAGTTCTAGAGGCCATGATTAAACATTTCTTCTATAAGGCTCGAAAAATATAAAGAAAAATGTGTATAACATACACTATCATATAAAATCTATAAAATATTATGTTTCATAATATATTTCATAGGATATTTGATAACTTTTTCTATCTTTAAGCTTTAAAGTAAATATTAATTGTTTTCCACATTTAAATATTTGAATTGATTAAGCTTTACTACAAGCTTGAACAGAGTTTGAATCAAGCATAAAACAAACTTCATTGAAACTTAATACAAACTTGAATTGATTTCAGCTCAATTGGAGGGTATCATACTGATCAAGTATCTTAGTGTGGACTCCATTCAAAATTCAGCCAACTTAAGCATGATAAAATTATAAATAATGATCTCAAAATTCAGGCCCAAAAATAATTTCAAGCCAAACATTGACTAGACCCAGACTCCATCAAGATCAGATAAATTACACCTTTAAACACATGCAATTAAAACAAATAATGAAATAATATCACAGCAATAAAGACGAAAGAGAAAAAAATGGTAGAGGTACCAAGGCACACTAACCTTGAACGTGGATGAAATGATCTATCGCGTGGTAACATTAGAAAGCATAGATTGACCTGAAGAACCCATGGCTTTGAAGTCATTGTTATCCTCAAAATGTTGATTGGGACATGTGCTCCCCAAATTTACTTCTAGAAGAGTAAGACTTGCATCTAACCGCATGATTCTCCTGAACATACCACATTAAAATTGATCAGAATAAGCAGACTAAATCAAAAACATAAAAGGGAAAACTGAAACAGGTTCCACAAAACTGAATCAAGTCATTAGCAGTGTTTTAGGTGTCTCAAAATGTTACATAGTCAAACAGATTCAAACAACATAAAATGAAACCAGTTACATACATCACCAACAATGATATAATTTTCAAACTTGATGAACTCTGCAAGCAGAATATGGTGGCTTTTCTTTTTCTTTTTCTTTTTTTTTGAGATGTATGTGCAAAGAAAATGGCAATGCAACAGATATTTGCATAGATTGGAGCAAAGTTAAATGTGAAACTTGGATAAAACCGATTTTCCTTAAAGATCAATGCATGGACTTTATATGAAGCAAAGCTTACTGTATTATATCTCTCTTTGTTAGTTGAGAATGCCTTTGAGCTGCTTTATAAACTCAGAGTTGCATGTGTTCTTGTCGCTCGACATCAAAGGAATCATAAACTTTTGCTGAAGAATATGTTATACTGAAATGGTCATACACATAAAAATAAAAGGAAAGAATCTTCTAGGGCTGACTGGTTGGCCTACTTATATTCCCAATATCCCCATGTTACAAATAAATTTTGAAAGAGTCCAACTTATAAGATCTTTGGGCTTTTGATCTCATGATTTGTGAATATCTAAGGTTCAGCATTTATTTTAATACCAGGGCGGCTGCTGCATTAAGTATTTATATCTGTTGTTGAATTATTTTGATGGAACTTCTGTACCTTTTCATTTCTATGTCAAATCTAAATTTTCATTTCAATACAAATCTTAATTGATGAAAGTAAAGGTTGCAGAAACACAGATCTATGAGTGACAATTAACATTGACTAGGCCTGCTACTAAGCTGAGTCCAAACTGGGGAAAGCATGATAATACCCAGCCCTGTTTCGTTGCAAGTCAAAATTTTAGATCTGGACCCAAATCACTGCTAGGCAGATCAAGTTGGATTGGATCCATGGAAATTTTTAAATACATCAGTTCATTCAGGTCAGGCAAGATCCAGCATGTCACAAACCCAACCCATTACAACTGGATTCAAATTGGTAAATTTAGGCTCACTACAGGATAAAGGAGAGGTATGATATTTTTTTCTTGTATATATATATGGATAACAAGTGGACAGAACTAAAAAAGGGTATAGATGTTGAAAGCTACCACTACTGCTGTTGACAAATCCATGTTTCAAATTTAATTGGGCCTTCAACCAACAAATAATGGTCCAAGTACCTAACCTACAAGTACAATAGGATGAGTCATAGAGGCCAGGTTTTTCAGTGTCAAGAATATTGGGTTGAGTTAGAATGAGGCAGCCCAAGTGGGTTGAGCCACCAAACACTGGATCTGTTTCATCCTGATTAGTCCGTGAATCTGGTCAGACCACTTCAATTTAGAAAAATGACCTGGACTTGACCAGGACTTTCAAATAGGTCAATTTTCAAACCCAAAACAAGCCAACGAATTATAGATAATAGAGCCACAATAAGCCACAGCAGTCCTATTTGTAGGCTTAAATTATTAATTTGGAGCCTCAAGTAAAAGCCTTATTAGATTGTAACATCTTTGAGAAGAATAGCCAATGGCAATATCAATATATCAACTGCCAACATTTCGAGGTTTTCTTCAACGTCTCTTCATTTTCAAAAGAATGAAATACAATAGCCACAAGCACTCTCATTTTTTTTTTATTAGATCTTTCCTAGGGCATGTCAATACATTAATCCTATGAGAGAAAATTTTAAGTTTCACAAAAATGGACTGGTTTTGATTTTGACCGAACCAAAACTACCACTTGGTTTTTCGCATTTTGGTCAGTTTGGCCAAAACTTTTAAATAGATAAGCTCCATGGTGACAATTTTAATAATTTTCTTCTTCTTTTTTCTTGACATAAAGAAGAGGATCAATGTTTAATATAACCTTGAGGAGCAAAGGCCTCCAAGAAGGCTCTTAATATAGGATAAACCAAGGTCCGCAAAACTGCAAACCGCTGCCAAACCATTACCAGATCTTTTTGCAATTTTTTTAATTTTTCAAGGCTTTCATTTTTTTTATGTAGTATATGAGGCTCAGAGCCTCCCGTGAGCTCAGATCCTCTCCCCTCTCTTATTTCTATTAAAAATCGTTTAAGTAAATGCCATTCTTTCTTCTCCTTCCTTTTTCTCTCTTTACTTAGGATATTTTATGAAAATAAGAGAATATCCTTCATTTGAATTTAACAAAAATATCAAAAAAAAAACTAATTCTTTAAAGATAAAAGGTCAACTCTCCCTCGCAAGAGAATTTCAGAAAATAGAGTTTTAGTAAACATCATGTTAGGATGCTTGCACTCCGGATAAAAACATCAAAAAATCAATTTAACTTAGAAATGATGAGAAAATAATATAACATGAAAATTTATTTTAAAATATAATTCTTAGGGCTTTAGTCAAGCTTAAAAAGTTTTCAAACTTAAACAAGATCACGATGTGGACTTCACACTGATTTATGCCAACTTGATCCATAACTCATCAAAATAATAAAATCAAATTCATTGAGATTAAACTATATTTTTTAGGATTCATACTATGACGTTCACTAGGCCGAAAGTCTCCTTATCAAGAAAAACACCCCAAACTCCAATCTACCCTAACAAATACATTTTAACTTACGAATGTTATAACAAATTCAATTACATTATTATGATTGTGTCTAAGTCCGAAAGCCCTGTAAGACCAACTACTGAACAAAGTCTTACAAATTATATTTTAAGATAATTTTTCTCAGTATCTTGTTTTCTCATTATTTAAGTTAAATTGATTTTTTGAGATTTTTATCTAAAGTGAAAGTATTCTAACTTAATGCTTACTAAAACACTATTTCCTAAAATTCTTTGAATCTATTCTTGAGAGGAAGAGTTGGCCTTTTATTCTTAAAAAATTTGAATTTTTTTCAATATTTTTGTTGAACCAAATTGAGGGTACTCCCTTGCTACCATAAAAAATCTTAATTAATTTCTTTTTTTTTTCTTTCTATTTACTTAAATGATTTTGAACGGAAATAAGAGAGAGATGAAAAGATGTAAGCTCACAAAAAGCTCTCTTTCCTTCATAACACAAAAAAATTGAAAAATATAAAAAGAAAATTTAAAAAACAAGTTGAAAAAAATGGCAAATCAGTTGTTGTACCGAACGTAAAGGGCAAACCAAACTAGTATTGGACCGGTTCAGTTCGGTTCGGTTTTGGTTTGGCAATATTACGACAAAGTTACATGAACAAGTACAATATACTTTTTAAGAATTGCATATCTTTTACATACATAAAAAATTCTAGAACTACAAGCATTTAATTAAGGTCTGTTTGGTGTTTCTTTGGTTTCTGTTTTTATTTTCAAAAGCCTGGAAGAAAAAGTAACAATCAAATAACCACATATGATGAAGCTATTTAGTTGTTTTAATTGTTTGTACAATCTTTAAAGCTTTTGGCAGCAAAGCTTTAATGCCTTCAAAAAGGCTGAAAATGAAAACAAGGGATAGCAGAACTTTCATGCAAATGACATCTTCAACATCAATCTCCATGTAGTGTTTCATTAATTCTTAGTAAAACAAAAATATAAAAACAATAACAACAACAAATAGGCCCTTAAATAATCATTTAACATCAAAAGTATAAGAAATAAATGTCAAATTCAATATATTAGTGAATTCTACTAGATAATGAAGAAAAGATTCAAATGCACTAAGCACTTCAACAATTAAAACTCAGTAAATATTATGAATTTCAAATAGCTGAAGTTCATACGAATGGTATAGAGTACCAAAATACATAATAAGGTTTGCTTCTATGCAATATTACCTTCCACAGAAAATTATCAAAGCAATACAAATAAAAATCAAAGTAACACAAAATGCTATAAAAAGCTATGTAATAACTATTCTTGTCTTCTTTTGTTTTTCTTCTATCATATGATTTTGTTTTGAACTTTTCCCCTTTTTTCAAAGGGAAATTCAGATATTTGAAGTGAAACTGCTGAAAAAGAAACTCCATAAGTCCCACTGAAATTGAAATCAAGTTCTAAACTTTTATATGAGACCTTCTTGCTTAAACTTCTATGTTTTCAAGCACTGTGTCCCAACATTCAATGATTCAAATGCACACCTTGTTGGTGCAATATAAAGCTTATAACTCACTAATATTTAAACCTATACTTTATTGTTTTAACTAGTACACCCATTCTTCAAAGTTCAAATCGCATGTCAGGCCTATATATGATACTTATAGGAAGACAACACTAGTCAGATACGACCAATACATATATGATACATTTGAGGTGTCCTCTTTTTTAAGTTATAAAATGTCCAGATGCTTTCCAGATAATGTCCAAAATACATCCCAAGTAACTCCCAAGGATGAGAACAACAGCTTTCTTTCTTTACCATTAACATTCCACTCTCAATGATGACTCAACTCATCTAAGCCTTTTCCTAACTACATGGGGTCAGTTACATGAATTTGCTTCCTCCACTCTGCTCTATTCAGGACTAAGTCAACACTCTAATTACAAATAGTTATCTCATTCTTAATTATTTCTATCCATGTTATTTTAGGTTTACCTCTACCTCTATCAGTACCATGGACTATTAAAAGATCATTCTTTCTAACAGAAGTATTTAAAGGACTTCGTTGTATATGTCCAAACCATCATAAAAGATCACTTTACCTATCATTTCTCATATATGCTTATTTCTAATTCTATCTTTTAAATTTTTACCACATATCCAACTTAACATGCGCATTTCTATTACACTTAATTTATTCACATGTTGTTTCAGTATTGCCCAACACTCCATTCCATATAGCATAGCTGGCATAATAGCAATTTTATAAAATTTTTCTTTTAATTTTAATGGGATATGTCGATTATACAATACTCCCGAAGCACTCCACTTAATCCATCCTACTTTAACTCTATGATTCACATCTTCACCTATTTCACCTTCTTGTAGGATAATTGATCCTAAATACCTAAATTTTTTACTCCTTGGTATTTCTTAGCTTGCAATCTTCACTGTCTCTTCATTTGTATTTCTACTTCTACTAAAATTACATTACATATATTTAGTTTTAGTTCTACTAATCTTGAAACCTTTAGATTCTAAAGCCTCTTTCCAAATATCTAGCTTAGCATTTACTCCAGATTTAGTTTCATCAATCAATACTATATCGTCTGCAAATAACATACACCATAGGATATCATCTTGAATATATTTGGTCAATTCATCCATAACTAATGCAAAAAGATATGGACTTACAGTAGAGATCCTTGATATAAACCTATAGTAATTGAAAACTCACTAGTTTCTCCTATTATTGTTTTAACAATACTTATTGCTCTATCATATATCTTTTATCAATTCTATACCTTTTTGTAACTCCTTTTTTTTCTAAAATCCACCATATTATTTCTAGTCCTCTATCATATGCTTTCTCTAAATCAAAAAGACCATATGTAGATGCATAATTAATTTTAGAGTTTCTAATGTTGATATTAATGAATAGAGCAACATTTTAGAAATTGGACCAGCCTTCTTGGTTGAAAATCACCTTCAAAGCAATGCTTGCTATACTGACTCATATTGATCATATCTTACTGTACCATACTAGTAAGGTATCAATATAATATCAAGTTTCAATTCAGTATGAACTGAAATATTCAAATAAAAGAAAACTACCCCATTATCATCAAACATTGAGCAATATCATAGTAAAGAGCGGAAAAAAATTGGCACTCTATCTCGATATTACTGGTTCAGCATCGTTACAAAACAACATATCATGCAAAAACCATCTAAGCCATCAATTGAACTGGCAGCCCATACGAACCATCCGAGGTTTTCCGACATCAACTGGTTTTCTGCATAAAAACTTATTTTGTTGACCACATTGATGTAGCAATTACATTTTTTTCTGAAAAAATGAATGGTTTAAAAACCCGCGTCACAGTTCCCACTCTCGACTCAAATTATGGCCTTTGGCCCTTCACGCTCCTCATTCACTCCCTGCATCCCTTCTTCCTTCAATGGGAGTCACAATACCAGGCAGCAGCTCTCCCTCAATTCCTTTGTCATCTAGCTCCGACAATGTAGCCTCTAGCCATTCAGTTCTCTCTTTAAAAATAGGTTTGGCAAGACAAGACAAGAAATGAGGTTCAGAAATCTCTCCAGCTGACCTAAGCAGTCACTAACTTCTTTCCATCAATTTTCTGAGTTTTAAGACATTAGCATGGAGGATTATCTGTTGTATATGGATTTGACTAATGATGGAACTTGTCAATGTTCGCGTTACGGTTCTTAGTCAGAGCATGCTATTGTGATTATCTATTATGCTTTAAGGATGTTCTTCTATAAATATCTAAGAAGCCTGGTATTTTATCCATTAATGCATTCTTCTCTTGAAATCTTAATTTTATGTCACAAAACATCCCTGAATGCACAAGGTTTTGAACCATAAAACACTGTCGAAATATCATTGTCATGTATAAACTTCCCCAGCATCTATTGTCATGCCATGATTTTCCAAAGCACTATCCATCCCGCTTTTTTTTGACAGGCCTTTACCTATCCCCCAACCAACTGAGCTGGTGTTTCAAAAGAACAAAGAGAATCCATGGCGGTTCACATCCAAATTTCACCAAGGAGCTCATTTTCATTTGCATTCTGTGCATGCATCCCATATGGCATTTCTAATGCCTAAAAATATCTGCATGTAGTTATCTAGAATTTGCCATCCTGTCCTACTCCTATCATACAGAAAGGTGATCCTAAACTAAAAGTTCCACAGTCAACAAATCAATGACAAGTATGAAGAGATAAAGGCTTAAGGCAAATGACTGGTGCAGGCACCTCGCATTCTGAGCTCAGGGGTCCACTGCCAACTTTAATTACATTTCGCTATGCTCAGAGTGTGTCGATGTCAAGTTAACACGGAAAGAGCTGAAAAATCATACTTCATTCAAATCAAGGGGCTGAACATCCTCAGAGTAAAATTAACAAGAGAGAAAGGACCAAAAAATAAAACGGAAGATTTTAATAAGACAAGACACCCATTGGACTCCTTCATTCCCAGATATGGGTTCCTGAAATTCATCCTGCTGCTCGATCCCGTTCATGAATTCTATCCAAATCACAATATGAACTGATAATTTTGCAATAACTTGATAGCGAAACGACACCCCCGAAATAGTTTTACCTTCACTAAGTCATATTACACCGAAAAACCTAATCTTTTCCCTCCATTAACTCACGATATACCCAACAAACGTGTATAGAAAGAACTGGACCTATATATTACAGGACATCAGTGATTGCAATCATCAGTACAAAGGGATTTCAGAGATCGTCGCAGTACCCATTACAAAGAGAAGGTGGAATTGATCAAAGGGTGAGAAGGAGAGAAGGAATGGAGTGAGAGTACCTGTGGACGTCTGCAAGTTTGTCCTGACAGAGAGCGGCGAAGTTGTTCAGGAACCGTGCGGTGTTGCCGATGAAAATATTGATCTGATCATGAACAGCACCCACAAAGAATCGTTAAGAGGACGAAGAGAAGAAGAGATGGAGAATAGAAGGAGAGGGCTAGGGTTAGGGTTTAGGGCCACAGACAAGGTAGAGAGTCCTCTGATCGGAGATAGCGAGAGCGGCTTCCTCTTCCTCGTCCGCTGGCGAGGGCGGATGAGCCGAGGAAGACGGAGGAATGGAAGGGCTTCGCCCCGCTGGTCTCCGTGGTATCATCGATCGATTTATGTATTCTGTTCTCCTTCGACTCAGTAAAGAGAGAGGAGAGGAATTTAGATATCACCGCTGCTCTAAAAAGTCGAGTCCCGTTTTCATGTTTCAAATATCTACGGTACGAATACATTTAACTAATATCCATGTACGAATATATATATATATATATATATATATATATATATATATATACGCTTTTTATCATTCTTTCAACTATTTGCAGATGATATCGTAATTAATAAAAAATTGAATGAACGTAGCTTAATTTTTAAAATATTAAAAAAAAGCATGATAACTAAATTCTATTTGAAATTCTATTTAAGTTTATATAATAATATGTTTGTTTTGGTAGATTATAAAATTTAGGCTTCTGGTTTATATTTATATAAGATCTGTTTAAAATAAGTATGCATATGACTTTTAACTTTTAACCTTCAGTCGTATTTATATTCATATTTATATCTGTTGCTGTTGAAATCTGTCCTTCGACTCGAACATGATCGGGCTTCGAGATGAGCTTCCTCCTGTACGGACCTGCAAAACAGTCCTCATGCGAGAGGCGTTGGGGGTGGCCCTATGCGGAAGACCCTCCGACGCTCAAGTCAGTGAAGATCGGCAACCAACAAAAATGAGAAGAAGGCTCTCGTTGAAGAGTCTCTCCAGGGTGGCCTCTCGAGGGCTCTGAGCAAAGCGCTAATGGCGGAAAGGGGTGAGCAAGTGTATAAAAAGATGGCCCTCTCTTTTTTTTTTACCTAAGGGGATCTGAGGCTGTGGTATTTATAGAGGATCACCTGGTTGCTTGGGAGCGTCGGGGTCCGAAAGCCGTTGAGATCAGAATCCAGTTTGTTATGAAATCGGTAGGATTCGTATCTTGTTAGTTAGAGGATCGACGGCTGGGAAAGCTTGTTGATGTCTCGAGATTTGGCAAGGGCATAGGCTCCAGGGCCCTAGGCCACTCTCAGATATGATTCATGTTTGGAATTTTACTACTTCAAGGTCTCCTGCGCCGAATTCCGCAGAGGTATAGGTATCGCTCGGGCTTGGCCGAGTGATAGGAGAGACCGGCTAGAAAGGCCGGATGATGAGATGGCTTGGCTAGAGAGGCCGAGAGACGAGATAGCTCGGCTGGGGCCGAGGGACGAAAGCTCGGCTGGGGCCGAGCGACGAGACGGCTCGGCTGGAGCCGAGAGGCAAAATAGCTCAGCAGGGGCCGAGAGATGAGATAGCTCGACTGGGGCCGAGGGACGAAAGCTCGGCTGGGGCCGAGAGACGAGACAGCTCGGCTGGAGTCGAGAGGCAAAATAGTTCGGCAAGGGCCGAGAGATGAGATAGCTCGGCTGGGGCCGAGGGACGAAAGCTCGGCTGGGGCCGAGAGACGAGACAGCTCGACTGGAGCCAAGAGACGAAATAGCTCGGCAAGGGACGAGAGATGATATGGCTCGGCTGGGGCGAAGAGGTTATATGGCTCGGCTGGGGCCGAGCTATGATATAGCTCGACTGGGACCGAGAGATAATATGGCTCAGTTGGGGCCGAGATGTGATATGGCTCGGCCAGGCCGAGAGACGATATAGCTCGGTTGGGACCAAGAGATGATATGGCTCGGCTGGGGCCGAGAGACGATATGGCTCGGCTGGGGCCGAGAGGTGATATGGCTCGGCTAGGGCCTAGAAACGTGACCCGTGCCTTGGGAACCCTCGGCTCGGTGAGGCGCTAGGGCGCCCCAACTTACCGATGCTGACCTATCTCTGGTGGGTGCCGCACAGCGAGTAGGAATCAGGGTTAGTCTTAGCCATGTGCACGATTATTGATGCACAGCGATTTTATCCCTCAACACATGCCCCCAACTCCCTAGTCCGAAGTGTAACTTCGGATATAAGGAGTAGAATTCTGGAGCAATCTTATTTGGGGAACATGTCATTCGATCCTCTGCAGAGGAAGTGTTTATCTCTGTGTAGGTTAGAGAAAGGCCTAGGCGGCCCTCTTGCTGAAGTAAAATAAGGCGCTTTAGTTGCGCTAGAGTGTCCGAGAAATTATCCGGTTGGGACAAAGCTTTAGTGCTATATCACTCGGATTGGCCGAGGCTTTTGATAGTAAGAGATGCACTTCGGCTCTAGCCGAGACTTTTGATAGTAAGAGATGCACTCCGGCTCTGGTCGAAGCTTTTGATATGCACTTCGGCTCTGGCTGGGGCTTTGGATAATAAGAGATGCACTCCGGCTCTGACCGAGGCTTTTAATACGCACTTCGGCTCTAGCTGGGGCTTTGGATAATAAGAGATGTACTCCGGCTCTAGCCGAGGCTTTTGATACGCACTTTGGCTCTGGCCGGGGCTTTGGATGATGAGAGATGCACTCCAGCTTTAGCTGAGACTTTTGATGTGCACTTTGGCTCGGGCCGGGGCTTTGGATAATAAGAGATGCACTCTGGCTTTGGCCGAGGTTTTTGATATGCACTTTGGCTTTGGCCGGGGCTTTGAATAATAAGAGATGCACTCCGGCTCTGTCCGAGGCTTTTGATACGCACTTTGGCTCTGGCCGGGGCTTTGGATAATAAAAGATGCACTCTGGCTCTGGCTGAGGCTTTTGATACGCACTTCGGCTCTGGCCGGGGCTTTGGATAATAAGAGATGCACTCCGGCTCTGGCCGAGGCTTTTGATACGCATTTTGGCTCTGGCTGGGGTTTTGGATAATAAGAGATGCACTCCGGCTCTGGCCGAGGCTTTTGATACGCACTTCGGCTCTGGCCGGGGCTTTGGATAATAAGAGATGCACTCCGGCTCTGGCCGGGGCTTTTGATACGCACTTCGGCTCTGGCCGGGGCTTTGGATAATAAGAGATGCACTCCGGCTCTGGCCGAGGCTTTCGATACGCACTTCGGCGCTGGCCAGGGCTTTGGATAATAAGAGATGCACTCCCGCTCTGGCCGAGGCTTTCGATGCGCACTTTGGCGCTGGCCGGGGCTTTGGATAATAAGAGATGCACTCCAGCTCTGGCCGAGGCTTTTGATACACACTTCGGCTCTGGCCGGGGCTTTGGATAATAAGAGATGCACTCCGGCTCTAGCCGAGGCTTTTGATGCGCACTTCGGCTCTGGCCAGGGCTTTGGATAATAAGAGATGCACTCCGGCTCTAGCCGAGGCTTTTGATACGCACTTCGGCTCTGGCCGGGGCTCTTGATAGTAAGAGATGCACTCCGGCTCTGGCCGAGGCTTTTGATATGCACTTCGGCTCTGGCCGGGGCTTTGGATAATGAGAGATGCACTCCGGCTCTGACCGGGGCTTTGGATAGTAAGAGATGCACTCCGGCTCTGGCTGAGGCTTTGGATAATAAGAGATGCACTCCGGCTCTGGCCGAGGCTTTTGATACGCACTTCGGCTCTGGCTGGGGCTTTGGATAATAAGAGATGCACTCCGGCTTTGGCCGAGGCTTTTGATACGCACTTCCGCTCTGAGGGGCTTTGGATAATAAGAGATGCACTCCGGCTCTGGCCGAGGCTTTGGATAATAAGAGATACACTCTGGCTCTGACCGAGGCTTTTGATACGTACTTCGGCTCTGGCCGGGGTTTTGGATAATAAGAGATGCACCTTGGCTCTAGCTGAGGCTTTTGATACGCACTTCGGCTCTGGCCGGGCTTTGGATAATAAGAGATGCACTCCGGCTCTGACCGAGGCTTTTGATACGCAATTCGGCTCTGGCAGGAGCTTTGGATAGTAAGAGATGCACTCCGGCTCTCGCCGAGGCTTTTGATACGCACTTCGGCTCTGGCCGGGGCTTTGGATAATAAGAGATGCACTCCAGCTCTGGCCGAGGCTTTTGATACGCACTTCGCTTGGCCGTGGCTTTGGATAATAAGAGATGCACTCCGGCTCTGGCTGAGGCTTTGGATAATAAGATATGCACTCCGGCTCTAGCCGAGGTTTTTGATACGTACTTCGGCTCTGACCGGGGCTTTGGATAATAAGAGATGCACTCTGGCTCTGGCCGAGGCTTTTGATACACACTTCGGCTCTGGCCGAGGCTTTTGATAGTAAGAGATGCACTCTGGCTCTGGCCGAGGCTTTTGATATGCACTTCGGCTCTAGCCGGGACTTTGCATAATGAAAGATGCACTCCGGCTCTGGCCGAGGCTTTTGATAGTAAGAGAAGAACTCCGGCTCTGGCCGAGGCTTTGGATAATAAGAGATGCACTCCGACTCTGGCCGAGGCTTTTGATACGCACTTCGGCTCTGGCCGGGGCTTTGGATGATAAGAGATGCACTCTGGCTCTGGCCGAGGCTTTTGATACGCACTTCCGCTCTGGCCGGGGCTTTGGATAATAAGAGATGCACTCCGGCTCTGGCCGAGGCTTTCGATAATAAGAGATGCACTCCGGTTCTGACCGAGGCTTTTGATACGCACTTCGGCTCTGGCTGGGGCTTTGGATAATAAGAGATGCACTCCGGCTCTAGCTGAGGCTTTTGATACGCACTTCGGCTCTGGCCGGGGCATTGGATAATAAGAGATGTACTCCAGCTCTGACCGAAGCTTTTGATACACAATTCGGCTCTGGCTGGGGCTTTGGATAATAAGCGATGCACTTTGGCTCTCGCCAAGGCTTTTGATACGCACTTCGGCTCTGGCCGGGGCTTTGGATAATAAGAGATGCACTCCGACTCTCGCCGAGGCTTTTGATATGCACTTCGGCTCTGGCTGGGGCTTTGGATAATAAGAGATGCACTCCGGCTCTCGCCGAGGCTTTTGATACGCACTTCAACTCTGGCCGGGGCTTTGGATAATAAGAGATGCACTCTGGCTTTGGCCGAAGCTTTGGATAATAAGAGATGCACTTCGGCTCTGGCCGAGGCTTTTGATACACACTTCGGCTCTGGCCGGGGCTTTGGATAATAAGAGATGCACTCCGGCTCTGGTCGAGGCTTTTGATACGAACTTCGGCTCTGGCCGGGGCTTTGGATAATAAGAGATGCACTCCGGCTCTAGCCGAGGCTTTTGATACGCACTTTGACTCTGGCCGGGGCTTTTGATAGTAAGAGATGCACTCCGGCCTGGCCGAGGCTTTTGATATGCACTTCGGCTCTGGCCGGGGCTTTGGATAATGAGAGATGCACTCCGGCTCTGGCCGATGCTTTTGATAGTAAGATATGCACTCCGGCTCTGGCCGAGGCTTTGGATAATAAGAGATGCACTCAGCTCTGGCCGAGGATTTTGATACGCACTTCGGCTCTGGCCGGGGCTTTGGATAATAAGAGATGCACTCCGGCTCTGGCCGAGGCTTTTGATATGCACTTCAGCTCTGGCAGGGGCTTTGGATAATAAGAGATGCACTCCGACTCTGGCCGAGGCTTTGGATAATAAGAGATGCACTCCGGCTCTGACCGAGGCTTTTGATACGCACTTCGGCTCTGGCCGGGGCTTTGGATAATAAGAGATGCACTCCAGCTCTAGCTGAGGCTTTTGATACGCACTTTGGCTCTGGCCAGGACTTTGGATAATAAGAGATGCACTCCGGCTCTGACCGAGGCTTTTGATGCGCAATTCGGCTCTAGCCGGGGCTTTGGATAATAAGAGATGCACTCCGCTCTCGTCGAGGCTTTTGATATGCACTTCGGCTCTGCCGGGACTTTGGATAATAAGAGATGCACTCCGGCTCTGGCCGAGGCTTTTGATACGCACTTCGGCTCTGGCTGGGGATTTAGATAATAAGAGATGCACTCCGGCTCTGGCCGAGGCTTTGGATAATAAGAGATGCACTCCGGCTCTAGCCGAGGCTTTTGATACGCACTTCGGCTCTGACCGGGGCTTTGGATAATAAGAGGTGCACTCCAGCTCTGGCCGAGGCTTTTGATACGCACTTCGGCTCTGTCCAAGGCTTTGGATAATAAGAGATGCACTCGGCTCTAGCCGAGGCTTTTGATACGCACTTTGGCTTTGGCTGGAGCTTTTGATAGTAAGAGATGCACTCCGGCTCTGGTTGAGGCTTTTGATATGCACTTCGGCTCTGGCCGGGGCTTTGGATAATGAGAGATGCACTTCGGCTCTGGCCGAGGCTTTTGATAGTAAGAGATGCACTCTGGCTCTGGCCGAGGCTTTTGATACGCACTTCAGCTCTGGCCGAGGCTTTGGATAATAAGAGATGCACTCTGGCTCTGGCCAAGGCTTTGGATAATAAGAGATGCACTCGGCTCTAGCCGAGGCTTTTGATACGGACTTCGGCTCTGGCCGGAGCTTTTGATAGTAAGAGATGCACTCCGGCTCTGGCGAGGCTTTTGATAGTAAGAGATGCACTCCGGCTCTGGCCGAGGCTTTGGATAATAAGAGATGCACTCCGGCTCTGCCGAGGCTTTTGATACACACTTCGGCTTTGGCCGGGGCTTTGGATAATAAGAGATGCACTCCGGCTCTGACCGAGGCTTTTGATACGCACTTCGGCTCTGGCCGGGGCTTTGGATAATAAGAGATGCACTCCGGCTCTGACCGAGGCTTTTGATACGCACTTCGGCTCTGGCCGGGGCTTCCAATAATAAATCACTCGGTGCTGCCAAGCCTTCCCAAGATGCTACTCGGTTGTAACCGAGGCTTCCAAATAATAAATTACTATTGCCGAGCCTTCAAATAATAAATTACTCGGTGTTATCGAGCCTTCCCATGATGCTACTCGGTTGTAAACAAGGCTTCCAAATAATAAATTACTCGGTGTTGCCGAGCCTTTCCAAGATGCTACTCGGTTGTAACCGAGGCTTTCAAATAATAAATTACTCAGTGTTGCCAAGCCTTCAAATAATAAATTACTCGGTATTGCCGAGCCTTCAACATTATATTTTACTTGGCGCTTCCAAGGTACGGAAATCGCTCGGCCCAGCCGAGGATTATAAAGATTATATTTTACTTGGCGCGGCCAAGGTATGGAGACTGTTTGGAGATCATTCGGTTTGGCCGGGCTTGTAAGCTGCCCGAATCCAACCGAGGTTTCTTTGTCCTTTGGTCCGGCCGGGGCTTGTAAGCTGCCCGAATCGGATGAAATTTTGGAGGTCACCTGGTCCGGCCGGGGCTTGTAAGCTACCCGAATCCGGATGATGTTTTGGAGATCACTTGGCCTCCAGCCGTACTGGGGGTGCTCGGCCATACCGAGTCTTCGATGAATAGGACTCGGCCCAGCCGAGGTATAGAGATTTTCTGTTCAAGAAGATAGCTCGGTCGTGCCGAGGATTAGCAAGTGACATCTACTTTTCATTATGATTTTTTGGAGAAGTGATTGTAGCAACCATGCCATGAATCATAGAAGCAATATGCCATAACAGTTAATGGAGCAAACCTATAGAAGGCATACCCTACTGATGATGTATGCGGAGGTTGTCTGAATTCCATGTCTGGAAAACAGATTTTTCGTTTAGATCCTGGAGCTTGTGGGTACCAGGCCCGATGACTTTCGTCACTTGATAGGGGCCCTCCCAATTCGGGAGCAATTTTCCTTGCTCCAGTGGCTTCGAGATGGGCGCCTTCCAAAGCACCAGATCACCGGGGAGGAAAAATTTCCCTCTGACTCGGGTGGAGCGATAACGAGCTACTCTTTGCTGGTACGCAGCTACTTTGATTTGAGCTTTTTCCCTAATTTCCTCCACCAAGTTGAGGTTGGTGCGGAGCTGCTCGTCGTTAGCCTCCTCCGAGTAGCTCTCCACCCGTGGAGAGGGGAGTCCTATCTCCACGGGGATGATAGCTTTTGTGCCAAAGGCCATCCGGAACGGGGTCTCGCCTGTGGGAACTCTCTGGGTGGTGCGGTAGACCCACTGGCCGAAGCTGAAGCTGGACCTTGGACTTGTGTGAAGCATGGAGTCAAGAACTCCTTGTCTTGCTTCATGACGCCATCCTTCCTCATGCAAAAGGTGCCAAGGGGGCCAACGTGGCAGCCATAAATGCCTTAATGATGGAAGGAGATAAGGCATTAAATGCCTTAAAGCAGGTAGATGCACATGGCCTTTATGAGGCCATAAATGCCTTGGTGCGCATAGCGCGGCTACGGAAGCCGAGCTATAATGCCGAGGCAGGGAGAAGGCAGAGACGGCGTCGAGTCGTGGCAAGAGGACACCGGAGAGAGGGATCGGGCCCGCCGAGATCTAGGAAGATCCTTGCTGTAGACCACTTGCAGGGCTGGCCCAGCTCCCTTAGGACGATGAGGGGGGTCCGGCTCTGTGCGGATCGGAAGAAGAGATTGCTGGGGAAATGGGGGCCGCGGCCTCCTCAGGAAGATGCAGAGCAGGAGCAGCTGGACAGGGAGCTTCATGGTGTCCCTGAATCAAATGGGTCAATGCTTGGACCTGCTGGACAGTGTGACAAACTGGTCCCGGGGCACTGGGGCCGCTGGTGGCGATGGAGTCTCAATCGGTGGAGGCGGCGGCGCCACACTGCTCATCGGATCAGGTCTTTAGGAGACGACCTGGTCCCGGGCTTCGGAAGTAGCCTTTCTTCGATTGGCCATTAGAGGGGTTCTCTTCAAGATCGAGACCCTTGTCTCCTGAATCACAAGTTTATGGGACTTGAGGCCCTTCCTCTAGCACCAATTTGTTGCTGCTGAAATCTGTCCTCCGACTCGAGCGTGATTAGGCTTCGAGATGGGCTTCCTCCTGGGCGGACCTGCAAAACAGTCCTCACATGAGAGGCGTTGGGGGCGACCCTCTGGAAGACCCTCCGACGCTCAAGTCAGTGGAGATCGGCAACCAACAAAAATGAGGAGAAGGCTCTCGTTGAAGAGTCTCTCCAGGGTGGCCTCTCGAGGGGTCTAAGCAGAGCGCTAATGGTGGAAAGGGGTGAGCAAGTGTGTAAAAAGATGGCCCTCTCTATTTTTTTACCTGAGGGGATCTGAGGCTGTGGTATTTATAGAGGATCACCTGGTTGCTTGGGAGCGTCGTGGGTCCGAAAGCCGTTGAGATCCGAATCTAGTTTGTTATGAAATCGGTAGGATTCGTATTTGGTTAGTTAGAGGATCGACGGCTGGGAAAGCTTGTTGATGTCTCGAGACTTGGCAAGGGCATAGGCTCTAGGGCCCTAGGCCACTCTCAGATATGATTCCTGTTTGGAATTGTACTACTTCAAGGTCTCCCACGCCGAATTCTGCAGAGGTATAGGTATCGCTCGGCTTGGCCAAGTAATAGGAGAGACCGGCTAGAAAGGCCGAATGATGAGATGGCTTGGCTAGAGGGGCCGAGAGACGAGATAGCTCGGCTGGGACCGAGGGATGAGATGGTTCGGCTGGAGCCGAGAGACGAAATAGCTCAGCAGGGGCCGAGAGATGAGATAGCTCGGCTGGGGCCGAGGGACGAAAGCTCGCTGGGGCCGAGGGATGAGATGGCTCGGCTAGAGCCGAGAGGCAAAATAGCGTGGCAGGGGCCGAGAGATGAGATAGCTCGGCTGGGGCCAAGGGACGAAAGCTCGGCTAGGGCCGAGAGATGAGACGGCTCGGCTGGAGCCGAGAGGCAAAATAGCTCGGCAAGGGCCAAGAGGTGATATGACTCAGCTGGGGCCAAGAGACGATATAGCTCGACCGGGCCGAGAGATGATATGGCTCGACCGGGCCAAGAGATGATATGGCTCGGCCGGGGCCGAGAGATGATATGGCTCGGCCGGGGCCGAGAGGTGATATGGCTCGATCGGGCCGAGAGATGATATAGCTCGGCTGGGGCTGAGAGGTGATATGGCTCGGCTGGGGCCGAGAGGTGATATGGCTCGACTGGGGCCGAGAGACGTGACCTGTGCCTTGGGAACCCTCGGCTCAATTAGGGGCTAGGGCGCCCCAACTTACCGAGGCTGACCTATCTCTAGTGGGTGCCGCACAGCGAGTAAGAATCGGGGTTAGTCTTAGCCATGTACACGATTATTGATGCACAATGATTTTACCCCTCAATAATATCTATATCTTATATTCATCAAATAAAAAATATAAATATGAATATATTAATATTTGATTAGTTTCGATCTATATTTAGTGATTCAACTAAAGAGTACTTAACTGCAAATTACTATTTTTCCTAAATATTTTATAAATTTTGATATTTAATTATAATATTGATACTATTTGATGTTAGGCGGTCCTATTATTTGTGAGAAAAATCATCTAAATGAATTGAGGTAGCACACATTACAAATAAACCAATTGAAATAATTATTTTCATTATGCTTCAAAGTTTTCATTTTTCTGTGGAAAAGAAGCTATACATTTGTAAAAGATGTGCTCTCTCAGACTTTTTCTTCTTTCTATTACTATTTTTCAATTCACTTGATAACCTCTGTCATTATGCCTTCTTCCTTTCAGGTATATTCTTTCAATATATTTATTCAAGTCCATCACATGTACGAAGAGATCAAAAAGAGAAAAATATTATCTTGTCTCATCTGTTATTTTTTGTACGTTAGAAAGATTGCAATTTTTTTGGTTTGACATTTTATCCATAAATTACACAAGAATAGTTAGATTATGAGTCTACACTTATAGGAAGCAATCTTCCAGATGAATCTAAATTGTATTATTCTATATTTTTTAGTTCTTTATATTGATTTATTATTTAGAAAATGCATCTTTTTCCTTCCCTAATCATATGCCTTGTCATCTTTGTTAAAAGTACTCTCTTTAAACTATTGTGGTAGCATGTGATGCCCTTATTTTCAAGAACATGTGCCTTTCTAATAAATATTTAGAAAGTTGTAACCTTCTTTTGAGTAAGCTTGTACCTTAATTATCTTCTTCTTCTATCCCTTCAATTTTCCTTTTATGCAATATTGTGAACTCATTCTTTTTATTGTTAGTAAATTGGAGGGACTCGTTTCCTCTATTTACTATTTTTTTTTAAAAAAAAATTAGGATGAGGCTGATATTAGTTCATAAGTATTATCCCCTCTTGAACTCCTAAACTTGAGAACCCTGGAAAATGAGGATGAATTAAATATTGAAGACTTTAAAGATTTTGCAGTCTTTTCTTCTTTTCCTTATATAATGTATGAGTTTATTTGCGATTTTCTTTTTTCCTTCTCTTGTTAGATTCATAAAAGAAAGGAAATTTTATAAGGTTCTCTGGAGAAGATGAATTGAACACTTGTTCACACATCTAATGTTGTTGACAAGATCAACAATAGGTAATTGTTTTGGAGCCATCATATCTCTATCTTTATTTTTTCTCTTCTAAATAATAAATAAGAATCATCAATTAATTTGCAAAGAATATGTATCATGCTTCCACTAACAGCTTTGAAATCTTTCAAGAAAAGTCTTGTAACTTTAATTATTGAAAAACTTATTTGAATATTAATATATTAAAATTCTAAATCATTTCTTCTAGCATCGCTATTAGTGTCTATATAATTAAACTTTACAATATACCAACCTTTTGATTAATAAGATCATATCACTCTGGAATTAGTTGGTTGTAGGCTTTTCATGCCTATTTGAATTGCTAAAATGAAAGATCTAATTTTTCAATGATCATAATATTAAACCAAGCCTGAGTAAAGGAGGAGAGCTGCGTTAGATAACTGACAGCTAGCGTAAAGATTCATCAAATCTCTTAAAATATGAATTTACCAAATCAAATTATGCGAAGGGTTAGGATATCTCCGTTAAGAGGCGTGTTGCATCTGCCTTCAAATATTTTAAAAAATAGACAAGGGACGCTGCATCGGCACCTGAGTGCGATGATAAGTGAGCAAGGGTTTCTATACTACGATCAAGAGTGGATGAAGAAGTTAGCCCATGATAGTCAGCTTAAGTAGTAATTTAAAATATAGGAATACTAACAGATAAAGTTATGGAGTAGTGGACACTATAATTAGAAGAAAAGTAAATATAATATTCTTACAAAAGACTAAATGGATCGATAAAAAATCTTAAAAAATAGAGAATATAGAATATAAATTATATTGCACTAAAAAATATAAGAATAGAAATGGAGTAGGAATAATTATAGACAAAAATTTTAAGAAATATATATTAAGGTAACTAAGAAAAGAGATCGAATTATATCACTAAAACTTATAATTAAGAATAATATAATTAATATAATTAGTGTATATGCATCATAAGTAGGATTAGATCAACAAACTAAGACACAATTTTGAAAAGATATAGATGAAGTAATTGAAGAAATACCATAAGAATAAAAGATATATTTGGAAGAAGATTTTAATGGATATGTAGGATATGAAACGATATATGGAGGATATAAATTTAAAGGTAGGAATGAAGCCGGAGCTTATTAGATTTTGCAGTGGTGTATAATCTAACAATAGCAAATACTTATTTCAAAAAAGAGATGAACATTTAATAATCTTTAAAAATAGATCCAATAAAAGTTAAATAGACTTTTTCTTAACTAAAATAGATAAAATAGCATGCAAAAACTATAATATTATTTCAAGAAAAAGTTTAACTTCATAACATAAGATAATGATAGCAGACAAATAGATAAAAATAAAATTTAGAGTAAAACGTAAAACTGTTAATCTAAAAATTAAATGATAAAATTTGAAAAAAAAATTAAAATTATTTTAAAAAAAGTTAGCAAAAGAAATGACTATGAATATAAATAATGATCCCAATTTAATATGGATAAAAGCAATTAAATGCATAAAAAATATAGCAAAAGAAGTTCTGAAAGAATTAAAAGGAGTAGGACTAGTAGAAAAGAAAACTTAATGGTAGAACGAGGCAGTTCAAGCTGCCATTAAACTTAAAAAGCAAACTATAAAATTTGACAAAAGGCTAGGGATGAAAAAAGTCTTAAAAAGTATAGGGAAGCAAAGAAAGAAGCTAAAAAAGTGATAAAAATGCAAAACTTAAAGCCTATGATGATTTATATAATAGACTAGATATGAAAGAAGATAAAATAATTATATATAAACTAGCAAAACTAAGAGAAAAGAAAATAAAAGATCTTAACTATATTAAATAAATTTATGTCTGAAAGATCGACAATGAAAGCTATTTATTTATTAGGAAGATTTATGGAGAGGTATAGAAAAAAGAAGAAAAATCATCGTATGATCTTTATTGATTTAGAGAAAGCATATGATAGAGTACCTAGAGAAATAATATGGTGAGTTTTAGAGAAAGAAGAAGTTATCAAAAGGTAAATAGAATTGATAAAAGATATGTATAATAGATCAGTAACTATTGTTAAAACAACAATAGAAGAAACTAGTAAGTTTTTAATTACTGTAAGTTTACATCAAGGATCTACCTTAAGTTCGTATCTTTTTGTATTAGTTATGGATGAATTAATCAAATATATTCAAATTGATATACCATGGTGTATGTTATTTACAGATGATATAGTATTGATTGATGAAACTAAATCTAGAGTAAATGTTAAGCTAAAGATTTAAAGAGAGACTTTAGAATATTAAGGATTTAAGATTAGTAGAACTAAAGCTGAATACATGAAATATAATTTTAGTAGGAGTAGAAATATAAATGAAGAAACAGTAAAGATTGCAAGCCAAAAGATATCGAGGAGTAAAAAATTTAGGTATTTGGGATCAATTATCCAGCAAGAAGGTGAAATTAGATGAATGTGTGAATCATAAAGTTAAAGCGGGATGGATTAAGTGGAGGAGTACTTTAAAAGTATTGTATGATTGACGCATTCCATTAAAATTAAAAAAAATCTATAAAACTATTATTAGGCTAGCTATGCTATATGGAACAGTGTGTTGGGCAATATTGAAAAAATATGTAAATAAATTAAGTATAACATAAATGCATATGTTAAGATGGATATGTGGTAAAACTTTAAAGATAGAATTAAAAATAAACATATAAGAGAAATAATATGAGTAGCCCCAATTAAAGATAAAATGAGAGAAAATCAATTACAGTGGTTTGAACATATATAACGTAAACCTTAAGATGCTTCAGTTAGAAAGAATTATATTTTAACAATTCATGGTAAGGATAAAGATAGAGGTAGACCTAAATTAATATGGATAAAAATAATTAAAAAAATATAATTATTTATGATTTAAATATCGACTTGGTTTTGAATAAAGTATAGTGGAGGAAGCAGATTTATGTAGCCGAACCCATGTAGCTAGGAAAAGGCTTAGATGAGTTGAGTATAATACTAAAACAATAACTAGATCTACCTTTGCATAATGATAGATACTATACTTTCATATATTCATGAACTATGTTTCCTAGAGATTCGATGCCACAATTTACATTTTTTTCAACAAGCCAAGAGAAATTTTGCGGCATGTTCTTAGTGTTGGATAGAAACTTAGTTACTTTTAAGAGGTTGGAATGCATTCATTCAATAAATATTATTAAATTTTATTTATTATTTATGTACTAAAATTTTTTATAATGGTTCCTAAAAGTACAATAATAAAGCTTTTTCTTTTAACAATATCAAGCTCAATATTTTAGATATGTCAAATATCCAAAGCAAGCCCCTTCGAAGGGTAGCCTATAGAAGTGCATTGATATGATTATATCCTAGTCTACTTCAATGCTTTGCTTGTAGCTTTGATTTCAACTTGCAAAGGCCTATTTAGTATTCTTCATAGAAGAAAAAAAAAAAAAAAAGTTGTTTACATTTTATAAAGGTGTATAGAATGTTGAACACTTTGATTTCATCTCCTTACCAAATCAAGTCTATTATAGGTGTGAAGCAATGAAAAGAAAGGATAAACATGGTATTAAACAAATGGTACCAAATTTCTTTCAACTATTGAATTAATGATATACTTATGTGTAATTGAAGTGTATTGGTTACTATTTGTATATTTTCTTAATTTGCAACTATATACCGTTTTTAGTTGCCACCATGTAATCAACAAAGAGAAAGGATGCCATTGAGATAACAAAAATGAATTGAGTCTAATTAAGCTAATTTGAACTAACCTAATTTGCCTCACCATAAGTTGTAATAAAAAATAATAGAACTTATTATTTAACTAAAACTACACTTGAACAATTTTCAATATTTATCATTTTGATCATATGATTCTCTACTTCGTCCTAGATGTTTGAAGGAGGGAAATCATAGTATCTCTTCCGATAGGATGCCAATCATCAAGTGCACAAGAAACACAACCGGTCCTAACAAATATTTGCAACTCTATGCCAATACAAAATACTTAAGTTAGATTTGGTTACAACAACTAAAAAAAGGTAAAACACCTCCCTCTAATTCTAAACAACCCTTCATGATTTGATTAAATCAAAATAGTTGGAAATGTAGTTTGGATGAAAAATTGAAGTAAATGATCAAATGAGAACTCAATGGTCAAACAAAAGCCCCATAATAATTTTGAAATTTAGTAGTTAAATGGTTCCTTGATTGTGGTTTACATCTCATGATTAGGAGTTTTTAAAGTCAACCTCCAAGAATTTAGTAGTATGCAAAAGAAAGCTGAACCGTGGTCCTTGGGCATTGCAGTTGATGTGAGAAGTGTTGTTAGGCAACAGCTCGGCACAAAAGTGGTAGAACATGCAGGTCCTTGCTTTGAGTTGTAAAGGCCCATGAGTACTACTAATACGAGCTTGTTTGATTAGTGAAGTCATGCTCTGTTTAATTGCAGGAGAATGGGCAAATATCTTTCTTTTTTAATAAAGAAAAAGAAAGGAAAGCAAACAGGTAAAAAGGCTAGGGCAGCTGTCGTCCTGAAGACTCATTTAAGATGGCCACATTGTTGCAGGGATCTTCACCAGAGAAGCTAATGATTATTTTTCTTAGAAGACCCGAAGGCCAAACTTTCACTAGCCAAAGGACATGTACAAGAACCTGAGCTAGTGTTGTTGCATTGCTTAGAATAGGAAGAGAGAATTGAATTACACCCATGGTCAGCAGGAATGATGATGTCTATGGGAGGACATGAAGAAAGTATTTATTAAGCATCATTACAAACGATGGACAATAGATAAAAAATAGCTGTGATCTGTATTTGAATGAAATATATTCATCTAAATATATACAGAATTCTACAACAAAATTAAAGCTTGAGTGTATATATATATATATGGATAGTAACTTTTCAACATTTTTGTGGTACATAAACAAAAGAGATCATGTAATTTTGAGGCCTTTTTAATAACATATAACAGCAATCAATATATTAAACATTCCACGAGATGATCCAGTGGTTTTGGCTTGTAGGAATTATTACATCACAGCCTGCACTTCAGAAAAAGAAATTGTCTTAGAAACTTAGTTTGCATCCTGAGCATATATAATTAGCTTGCTGAATTATAAAAGATATGGCCTTCTATTATTTATTAGCAAGTTGAACCATATGTGACAACATCTTTTTTATAGAATCACTGTCACGCCCCAGACCCAAAAATTTGAGCTAGGATGACAACTCGCCGCATGCCGGGCATGCAAGGCGTCTTGAACTTATCACATAAATCAATATAAAGCAAATTCCATATCCATGATTTGTTACAAACCAGAATTATCAGTCTTGGGCTATCTGCCCTACAAATAAATCTGAACTAAATCAAAATGATAAAACTAAGTCTTCTTAATAGAAAACTCCTTCTATCTCAATTATCCATCTTCATTCCTGAGGCTCTGAAAAACATTATGAGAATTTTATGAGCTCACACTCAATAAGTAAGCCTAATATAATTTCAAAATTTCATTTATCAGGCTATCATTAGGTTCATGTCATCAGATCAATTAGCTTAATTCAATAACAATTACATTGTTTATACTGTCATTATTTTTCTTTATGTGTCCCACGGCCCTACAATACACATCATGTGTAGCCCTCTTAAACATCCCCTAAGAGGAAGGGTCCTGGTACCAGTGTCTGTCATCTGTCATCTGTCATGTGATAATCTGTCATGTGTGAATCTGTCATGTGATAATGTGTAGCCCTCTTAAACATCCCCTAAGAGGAAGGGTCCTGGTACCAGTGTCTGTCATCTGTCATCTGTCATGTGATAATGTGGTGAGAACCGCGGTGACACATAAAGTTTTACTGTCATTATCATGATTACATATTATCATAGTAATAACATGATTTTGCCAAATTAGCATAATTATATTTAACTGTAATTTCACAGTTCACAAATTAAATAATTAATAAAATTATAATACTTGACTTACTTACCACAGTACACGAATTTCACTTGATAACCCAGCTAATTGGACTCCTGGGCACCTACAGAATCATTTTTCATTATTAAATTTCTAAAATCTGAATTATAAAATAATTCTTAAACTCTACCCAAACCACTTCACGGGCCCAACTTTGGGCTTGAATATCTCTCAATGTATACACCCAATAGGGAAATAAAATTATTCCCAGAAACTAGAATCAATCCTGATTCGGGCCATATATTTATTTGCCATTCTCGGCCCGATACAGGGCCCAAAACGCTGCTCAAACTGGGCTCAGAGGCGGCCCAACAAGCCCAAAACTCAACGGCCCAATCGGCCCATTAATTTTTTCAACCCAGCTCCTCTGTTTCAAAAGAAACAGAGGAGCTGAGATCGCGCCGGCGGCCAGGGCCGCCGCCGGCCAAATTGAAGGCGGTCCGGCCGCCGTTGGCCGGACCGTGGCCGGCCGCCGCCGCGGCCATCCTCCCCCTCTCTCTCTCATCAATTTTTTAACTCACCTTCTCTCTATCTCATCGCGGCTCGAACTCACGCCGGCGACTTTGCCGGCCAATCCGGGGTGGTCCGGCCTCCGGTGGCCGGGCCAAGCCGGCCACCGCCGTGGCCGGCCTCCCCTCTCCTCCTTTCTTAATTTCTCTCTTTCTCTCTTTATCATCCGCGGCTTACGGATTACGCCGGCGGCACGGCCGGCCACCATGGCCGGCCGGACCTCCACCGGACGCACGCCCGGCGCCGGTGGAGGTCTCCGACCAAGGCCCAGGCCCGGCGAGGCGGCGAGCACACCGCCGGGCCCGAACCAAGGATCGGACCGGCGGTCGATTTTTCACCGTCACGTCTCCCTCCTCCTCCGCTCTCCTCTCTCTCTCTTTGTTCTCCGGCACCCCACCGGACGCCGCCCCCGGTGCCGGTGAGGCTGTCACGGAGAAGGGAAGGGGAGAGAGCTGGGTTCTGTAACCCGGCTCCTCCCTCCTCTTCGTTTTTTTTTTTTTTTAACTTTCTCTCTCTCTCAATTCTTCTCTCTCTCATGCATGGACAGGGGACTTACCAGAGACAGGCACGCTGGGGAAGAAGTCCGCACGAGGAGATGATGAGAAGGGGGCGCCCACGTATGGTGGGAAGGAGGGTTCTACACCATCTTTTATAGGCATTGCAGAGTCCCCAAATCAAGGGACTCTGTAATTAGATATACTTGAAATTTAAATATCTAGAGTCTATCATATCATCTGATCATGTGATAACTCTCACGAGCAATTAAGATATACCTGGAATTCAAATATCTGGAGTCTATCATCTGATCACGTGATAACTCTCACGAGCAGTTGGGAAATCTAGGGGATTACAATCACCACGTACTTTTTGTATTTATTTAGATTGGCTCTCATCAAGGACGAACGGGACCGATTGCCGAACTTCTTGCGTCCATCTATCTCCTACATGGATTTAAATCTTATTCTGTGCATGCATGGAATCCTCGTGTTGAGTCTTTTTCTTTAATTGGTGACTCCTCATCATTGTATATGGCATTCATATCTACATGTACGATTAATATGTGATAAGATTGAAAGAGAGAGATGTTTGTCTAGCATCAACAACAAAAGAATTGAGTATTAATTGCTTATCAAAAAGAATCATTATTTGCTTTATTCAATGCCTAAATTCTCTCTTTCTCCATCAAACCTCTCAAAATAAAAGATTACCTTAAGAATTCTAACTCACAAGAATCATGGTGATGGAAGTTGGACCACCTAAGAAATCTAACGTCATGTACTAAGGGGAGTAATCCATCATCGATGCATGCGTTTCTTAGGCAACCACATCTCCATGGGTCCAACAAGGCCCTCAATAATTCTATCTTACATTTATAGCACCGCTGTGATTATATCACACATTGAATCCAACTCGTCAGCGGGGCTTGGATTTAATGCCTTTAGTGACTTCAGATTGGCAATACAGTTATCAACGCCGAAGAAACCAAAGACTTCCTGCACTTCCTCTTCTTCTGATTCACCTCGACTTCCAGCTTGCGAGAAGAGGTTCAAATGACGATGCTCTTTTACATGATCACGTATGAATTGCTTGTGGCTCACAGCTTTCACGGCAAAATGGAGAATAGAAGATCCTTTTGTCCATTAATAAGCGGTTGATTTTAAAATACTATTATTTTTTAAAAAAAATGATGAAAATGATTGATATTAAGGACCCTGTTTAGGACTGCCATTAGATCTAACTATTGAAAAATAGTTAAGCCCTGTTTTACCAATCGACCCAACAATCGAAACAGGGTATAGCAAAGGCATTGGCCTTCTAGCATCAGTTTCAAAGACACATAAGCATCGGAGAACAAATAACATTAAAAAAAATTGAAAGAAAAGCAGAAAGAAAGAACAAAAAAAAAAATAATAAGTCTGATCCCCTGACTACCCATAAATATTAGAGTCCAGTTTGCCTATACATATAAGACACGTTAACGTTCCGTTCTTAGTTCCACCAAGACCCAAAGATAGCATCTATATCATCAAACAACTCATCATCGGAGATCATGACTTCTGGAAGGGCGTCGTCCTCTTGAACTTCTGGAAAGGCATCATCCTCTTGTTGCTAAGCTTGACGGTGCTTCAAGTTCGGCTACTCGTGGCATGTAAGCCCTACGGGCTTTTGGTGTAAAGTAAATTTTACAAATAACCCAGTCGTCAAGCTGCAACAAAAGAATAGATGTGAAATGGTTTAAACTTTAATTTCTAAAATCAACAAATTTTAAAAATGATTTAAAACACAGCAGCAACATCCTGAATGGTGAGAGTTGCTGAGGGTGATCGTATAGTACCTTTGTTGAGTCTTTAGTTTTTCGAAGATGATGGATAGAGTATTCCTCCATAAGCCATTTAGTTTTCTTTTCTCCACCACTATCTGAAGGGTCCTCTTCCATATAATTAAATTTTTGTTTCCAGCCGAGGACACTGTGTTTAGAATTGAGCACCTGCTCGATGCCTTTAGTGGCCTTCCACCGTCCTGAACCTGCACGACCAGATGCTCGACTTCCACGACCCGATGTATGTTTCTGAGTTGTCCAAGTAAAGAAGAACCACTCACAATACTTATTCGTCATCTGGTATTCATCTGAAACAAAAAAATAAAAAATAAAGTCAAGAAAAGATATCTTGATCGAACGTAGAAGAAAGAAACGATATCGAGAATGCTATCAGAAAACAGGATTATTCAAGAATGCAGAAAACAACGGGAAACGATGAATATCAAGAAGTTGACAAAAATCTTAACTCAAGAAAAGAAATCTTGATCGAACGTAGAAGAAAGAAATGATATCGAGAATGCTATCATTCAAGAACGCAGGAAACAACGAGAAACGATGAATATCAAGAAGTTGACGAAAATCTTTTAAGTCAACAAAAGAAATCTTAATTGAACGTAGAAGAAAGAAATGATATCGAGAATGATATCAGAAAATAGGATTATTCAAGAACGCAGGGAACAATGGGAAACTTGACGAAATTCTTAAAGTCAAGAAAAGAAATCTTGATCGAACGTAGAAGAAAGAAATGATATCGAGAATGCTATCAGAAAATAGGATTATTCAAGAACGCAGGAAACAACGAGAAACGATGAATATCAAGAAGTTGACGAAAATCTTAAGTCAAGAAAAGAAATCTTGATCGAACGTAAAAGAAAGAAACGATAAGAACGTAGGAAACGATCAAGATTTCACTTACCAGTTAGGTTCTTGGGATGGTGATGGTAGACGTCGGCATGGATGATGATGTCCGAGGGAAGCAGTAGATGGAGAAGCTTCTTCTTAAGATAACAGTCCAAAAGCTCTTCATCCGTCGGGCTGAATTCTATCCCGGGCGGTAGCCCCGCTGGTCTTCGTGGTATCATCGATCGATCTATGTATTTTGTTCTATATATATATATATATATATATATATAAGACTTATCATACTTTCAACTATTTGTAGGTGATGTCGTAATTAATAAAAAATTGAACGAACGTCTTATTAAAGCTTGATTTTTAAAATATTAAAAAAAAGCATGATAACTAAATTCTATTTGCAATTCTATTTAAGTTTATATAATAATATGTTTGTTTTGGTAGATTATAAAATTTAGGCTTATAGTTTATATTTATATAAGATCTATTTAAAATAATTATGCATATGAATTTAACTTTTAACATTCAATCGTATTTATATTCATATTTATATCTATATCTTATATTCATCAAATAAAAATATATATAAATATGAATATATTAATATTTGATTAGTTTTATTCTATATTTAGAGAATCAACTAAAGAGTAGTTAACTGCAAATTACTATTTTTTCTTGATAGTTTATAAATTATAATAGTTAATTATAATATTGATACTACTTGATGTTAGACAGTTCTATTATTTGTGAGAAAAATCATCTAAATGAATTGAGATAGCACACATTACAAATAAACCAATTGAAATAATTATTTTCATTATGCTTCAAAGTTTCCATTTTTCTGTGGAAAAGAAACTATACATTTGTAAAAATATGTGCTCTATTAGACTTTTTCTTCTTTCTATTACTATTATCCAATTCGCTTGATAGCCTCTATCATTATGCCTTCCTCCTTTTAGGTATATTCTTTTAATATATTTATTCAAGTCTATCACATGTACGAAGAGATCAAGGAGTAAAAATATTATCTTGTCTCCTCTGCTATTTTGTGTACATTAGAAAGATTGCAATTTCTTTGGTTTGACATTTTATACATAAATTACACAAGAATAGTTAGGTTATGAGTCTACACTTATAGGAAGTAATCTTCCATATGAATCTAAATTGCATTATTCTATATTTTATAGTTCTTTATATTGATTTATTATTTAGAAAATGCATCTTTTTCCCTTCCCTAATCATATGCCTTGTCATCTTTGTTAAAAGTACTCTCTTTAAACTATTGTGGTAGCATGTGATGCCCCTATTTTCAAGAACATGTGTCTTTCTAATAAATATTTAGAAAGTTGTAACCTTCCTTTGAGTTAGCTTGTACCTTAATTATCTTCTTCTCCTATCCCTTCAATTTTCCTTTTATGCAATATTGTGAACTCATTCTTTTTATTGTTAGTAAATTGGAGGGACTCGTTTCCTCTATTTACACTTAAAAAAAAAAGAAAAAAATTAGGATGAGGCTCATATTAGTTCACAAGTCTTATCTCCTCTTGAACTCCTAAACTTGAGAGCCCTAGAAAATGAGGATGAATTAAATATTGTAGACTTTAAAATTTTGCAATCCTTTCTTCTTTTCCTTATATAATGTATGAGTCTGTTTGCGATTTTCTTTTTTCCTTCTCTTGTTAGATTCATAAAAGAAAGGAAATTTTATGAGGTTCTCTGGAGAAGATGAATTGAACACTTGTTCACACATCTAATGTTGTTGACAAGATCAGCAATAAGTCATTGTTTTGGAGCCATCATATCTGTATCTTTATTTTTTCTCTTCTAAATAATAAATAAGAATCATCAATTAATTTGCAAAGAATATGTATCATGCTTCCACTAACAGCTTTGACATCTTTCAAGAAAAGTCTTGTAACTTTAATTATTGAAAAACTTATTTGAATATTAATATATTAAAATTCTAAATCATTTCTTCAAGCATCGCTATTAGTGTCTATATAATTAAACTTTACAATATACCAACCTTTTGATTAATAAGATCATATCACTATGGGATTAGTTGGTTGTAGGCTTTTCATGCCTATTAGAATTGCTAAAATAAAAGATCTAATTTTTTAATTATAATAATATTAAACCAAGCCCGAGTAAAGAAGGAAAGCTGTGTTAGATAACTGACAGCTAGCGTAAAGCTCCATCAAATCTCTTAAATATGAATTTACTAAATCAAATTATGCGAAGGGTTAGGACATCTCCGTTAAGAGGCGTATTGCATCTGCCTTTGAATGTTTCAAAAAATAGGCAAGGGATGCTGCATCGGCACTTGAGTGCGATAATAAATGAGCAAGGGTTTCTATACTACGAACGAGAGCGGGATAAAGAAGTTAGCCCATGATAGTCAGCTTAGAGTAGCAATTTGGAATATAGGAATACTAACAGGTAAAGTTATGGAGTAGTGGATACTATAATTAGGAGAAAAGTAAATATAATATACTTACAAAAGGCTAAATGGATAGATAAAAAATCTAAAAAAACAAAGAATATAGAATATAAACTATATTATACTAAAAATATAAGAATAGAAATGGAGTAGAAATAATTGTAGACAAGAATTTTAAGGAATATATTGTTAAGGTAACTAAGAAAAGAGATCGAATTATATCACTAAAACTTATAATTAAGAATAATATAATTAACATAATTAGTGCATATGCACCATAAGTAGGATTAGATCAACAAACTAAGACACAATTTTGGAAAGATATAGATGAAGTAATGCAAGAAATATCATAAGGAGAAATGATATATGTTGAGGGTAAAATCGTTATTGCATAAATAATCGTGCAAGGGGCTAGGATCAACCTGACCCCCACGTGCTGAACAATACCCGCTAGAGATAAGTCAGCCTCAGTAAATCGGGGCACCTTAGCCCCTCACCGAGCCAAGGATTCCTAAAGCGCGGATCACATCTCTCGGCCTCAGCCGAGCTATATCAAGCCTCAGTAAATCGGGGCACCTTAGCCCCTCACCGAGCCAAGGATTCCTAAGGCGCGGATCACATCTCTCGGCCTCAGCCGAGCTATATCATCTCATCACATCTCTCAATCTCAGCCGAGCTATGTCGTCTCTCGGCCTCAGCCGAGCTATTCCATAATTAGATGAGTGAAACTCATAATATTATAAGCCAAATAACATGTGATATTACGTGGATGCATTAAGATCCGATGGTCACAATGGTAGAAATAGCATTTTACATTTTGACTATAATTTTTTACTGCAAATTTATACATTCTCTAGATCACCTCCTCTCCTTATAAGTTGAGATTCTCCAAAACATAGCACTATTTTTTTCTTTTTTTATATATTTAAGGGGGAACCTCAAAACCTCAAAGATATTGGGAAAAAAATCATCAATACATTTTTATTTTTAATTTATCAAACATCACCCCTATATATATATATATATATATATATATATATATATATATATATATGCATCACTCATCTTTTCTAAATTCATCAAAATAAACAATACATCTATTCCATTAGAATATGATACTAATGGCCATTAAAATATAATGCTTCTTATTTGAGTTAAGGTCAAATGGTGAGAATATGCTTACTAAACATATACTAAATTAGTAATTGTATTTACATTATAAATTTAGATATGTTGGTTCATCTAATGAAAAGAAAATTTTAATTAGTGCTTGTGATTAAATAAAATGCATGGTCTTATTTTGATAGCAATAGTTTGAACAAAAAAGAATATGATAAAATAGAAGCTTTTACTTACTCTAATGATTGCTTTACAAACTTAAATAAGGTATATTTTTCTATTTATAATAAGGAGGGCATTTTTTCCTCTCTAGCCTCATATTTTTTTGCATTCTAATTTCAAAAGTTTGAAATCTCTAGTATACAGAGTTTATGAGACGAGGATCAAGAGATAGTTTCTTATTCTACCTCAATTCTAGGATTCTCAAATCCCTCATTTACATACGAGATGTGAAGGCAATATTCCTTAGTCATAATCAACTTTCATGGCAACATTTAAGATATATAGTTTTATTACGATAGAGATTTTGCTTACCAGGCTTATGGAAGAGTTGGTTGATAATTTTTGTGTTTGAACCTATTTTCACTTTATGCAATAATATATGGTTTGTTATGTAATTGGTTAATATTAAAAATAATTTTAAATATAATATAAAAATGAATAGTATGTAAATAAATTTAATAGTTTAAAACTTAAACAAAAGAAAATGACTCAACTATTATTACCCTTTTTAACTAAGTTTACTTAGTGCAATAATTTTTAATAAGAATCTTTGGCATCAGATTCTAAAGAAATTAATCTGTTGTCTATTTTGATGAATTCAGAAGAGACGAGTGATGAAAAAAATGCAAAGGTAATGAATTGATTTAAGTTAAAAATACAAGGTCTTGATGATTTTTTTTAGAATAAAATACTATATAAATCTAAGGTCAAACCTTAATCAACCCTTATCCAAACATACTAGGATCTGTTCTTGTTTGGGTTTTTTTTTTTTTTTTTAAATCTAGATCCATTTCTTTTGGCTTAAATTCTAATAAGTACCAAACATGTTAAAGTAGATTTAAAATTGCGTGTAATTGACATATTTTACCAAATTTATTGACTCATCAAATGTCACATATACTACTGTATACCGATATTATAGGTAAAAAAAAAAATTCATCGCAGTTTAGTTTGTTTTGACCTATATTTAAGCTATTCAAGTTCCCAAACCCATACTGATGTGCCCATCCAATTATATGACAAATAATATAATCTATTAATTTAGGTCAAAGCTACATAAAGCTACCCTAATAGGAACTTCAAGTTAAGGGATTGAGTGGGCTAAAGTAACACCCTCGCTCACCATCCACAAAATGTCTGTCTGTCTGGTTTATTCAGCCACTTGGTAATATCTGACCATAGACTTCATTTCCTTTTAAATATCCTCTATTTTGAGCATGCCATGTCATCCATAAGAATCTGATGTCATAAGCATACTGCATTAGTGCTACAAACCAACAATAGCAAAACCTTAATACCAAACTAATTGGGCCAGATATATAAATTCTTTTTCTTCGTTCAACAAATGTAATTCTTCATTCTTGCTATGATAAGAAAAATATGCTGAATCAAGTGCAATGAAGGGAAACAAATAATGACTAAAACAAGTATTATAAAGAAATCTGTGGTGTCTAGATGCATGATTCCAAATTAATCCCACTTCCTTTGTTCCTTATTTACGCTCTCATCCTTGATTATCTACTGCTCATCTAATTTTTTTCTGCAATCAAAGGACCCTAGCACTAATCCTAGGAGTCACTTGTCATGGCAACAAAGAAATGTTAAAATAGGAAAGCAATTAAACAGCACAAGTCCAGAATTCCCTTGAACTCACCTTGCACTTGCATTGGAGGACTGGGTACTTCCCCTGGTGGACGAGGCCAGACCTGAGGCAGCCCCACATTTTATGAATGGGCACTGTACAACCTCTGAAGTAGCAGCTCGAGGAATGAGAAGGGAATGTGTGCTCGCTGAACTAGTTGGCTAGGTTCGGGTCGGGAGGATTGGGGTGGGGAAGGAAGGCTTAACATAAAGGGACCACCGGAAGCCATCATGGCGTGAGTCTCGACTCGGTGTATAATCTTAATCAACTGGCTGTGAAAACGACTCATGTAATTAATCCGTCACATATGCTGCTATAGTATATATACCTCCACCCGTCACCTCCTCACGCCTCACTTCGATCCCCTTCCTCTCCTACCTTTTTCTCCGTCCGTCCTCTGTCCTTCGAAACCAAGAATGCCTTGTTCGACGCTCGGCTGGTGCAGGCTATCTTGTTCTCATTACGCAGTAATCCATACCATTACGAATTATACTATTGTTTAAGCCATTCGAGCTTAGAATCTTCAAACAAATTTAAGTGAGAGAGTTGTGACTGGAAAGTATGGAAAACGGAAATGATAAGTGCATCGTAGGCACACATTTTGGAATTCCAATAAGAAAAAGTAAGAAACATTATTAATAGAACACGATCATATACATAATCCTTTACAGGATATAGAAGAATTGAAGTCATTAATTATTTTAAAACTTCATCCTTCTAAAACCCAGCTTGTTCTTGGGGATTTGGTATGAGTAATCAATTAAGGATTACTAGTTAAAGGTGATGAGATTTTTTTGTTGTTGCACTTTACTGATCTTACCTAACCAAATCACTTTCATTTTCAGAATCACTACCCAAATTTTGACTTAAAATTTTATGATCAAGATATCCTCATTCATATAAAAAAAATAGATATTATTTTTATATTAATATAATATAATTTAACATTATAAGATTACATTATAATAATATATTATAATATTATATATTATAATATAATATTACAACACTCTAACATATAACAATCATAATTATAATATTGTAATATGATATAATTATCATTATATTATAACATTATAATTATATTATACTTTAATTATTGTATAATATTATATTATAATTTAATCTAAATATTGTAATAATAAATAATATGAAATAATGATAAGTTATCATTATACCTATAAAGTATATTAGGAATGATTATTTTTAAGATGAATAGAAGTTAAGTAATTAAAGGTAATCTTAGTATTGTATGGTAGATGATGCATGATTAGATGGTATACCAAATATGTTATCTTTAACAGAAAACGTATAGAAAATGTGTATATATCATATGTATATATCGTACCAAATGATAAAAGTTGTTGCAGACATATTGCGCATGGTGCTTCTTATTATGGTGATGATAATAATAAATATTTTTGATTTCCTCCAATATATTACACATCAAAATAGTAGAATGTATTAAAAGAATTATGTAAGATATAAAAGATTGAAGAAGCTAAAATTATTGCTTTTTGATGTTCATATAAAATAATAAGTTAAATATAAATAATTTAAATTAAGCATCTAGTAAACGATTATAGCATGTTCTATGTAAACGATTATAGCATGTTCTCATTAAGAGAAAAAGAATGCTTTGTTATCATGCAGCCAGCACATGAGATGATGCTACTCATGATTATAGTATTGCTTGCGTAAACTCAAGCATGAAGGATGTCAATGTTATTGATATTTTTCTAAATATTGAGCCCACCCCCAAATGAACTCACCATTTATATAAAACTAATAATGAAACTAAAAGGTATTTGGAACAAAAAAAAGTATTACTAGTGTCCCATGACATTAATCTTGAGCATAAGAATAAAAATTTTATCTAATACTTATTGTTCTACTTCTCTCCTAATTTTGTGACAAATATATAATATTACTAACTATTTTTCAAAATATAAGGAAAGTAAACATTTTAAAAATATAATTTTATCAATAAAAATAAAATTTAATAAATGTTAAAAAGAAATTTTATATTTTTATTGTTTAGCTTTAATTATAGACATTGAGTGAAATTAGATTACTTATATATATATTAGGAGTAATTTATAAAAATTGTAGAAACCGTAAACAAGGAACATACCTTGTTTCGGCAGTAGCGGAAGCAGCAGATCATCGGTCATCGGAGGCTACTAGAGTCCCCAGTGCGTCCACACTCCTAAGCCGCAGTACCGGTGAGGAAGAGGAAGAAGAAGGCTATGTATTCTTGTTCTGTTCCTCTCAGAAGACACCCCCAGTCTTCATATAGAATAGGAATTTAATAGCGGATAAGAACAAGGAATACCAAGAGTCCCAGACTTACGAAGAGTCTCGTCTTCTGGGACTCTGTATGGGTGCTAACCTGGCACCCATGCCAACAATCTTTCACTTGTCCACATAGGAACAATAAGCTCAACTCACTCAACATGCAGTACGGTGGGGTGTGCGCTCCGACGAAACTCACATACAGTGACCAATAGTGGACATACTGCATTAAGTTAATAAATAACTAACGCAGCAAACATGAATATAATCCAATCCTATTTGTGTCCCAGATAATTCGATTATACCTGATCAAGCACTCTCAATCCCTCAAGAGATCTACCCTAAGTAGCACTTGAAAAACATAAAGTCATAATATTTGTATCCATAATCATATGCAACTCATACACATGATTGCCCGGGCAATGGATCACAAACATAAGGCGTGGTCACGAATAATGTTCCTTGAACACTCATACTAGTCCATCTTTGTCCATTTGACTTCCTAGGATTGTCTCATGTGGCCGTATCAATTCCATGACCCTGGAGGACAAGGCTAAGGAAGTCATCCTGAACTCCAACTTCATGATATAGGTTCAAGTCTAAGGATATTTCATATTTGTAGGGCTCACACAACAATGGAGAGGGAATATATCACGTTACCCCTTGCTGGATCGACTTAAGCACATGCAACATAATACATGCTATGGTGGAGCTCCCACTCAATAGGCCATGTCTTACTCAAACACCGTACGAACACAAGTCCAGATATCACAAAGTTGCCTGACTCGAGCACACACCAATGCTCCCAGTTTGGCTATAACAAGCTTAGTACATATTCTGTGGACATGTCAATATTCATACATCACACACGTATGTATATATTCCGTACTCGACTCTCCTGAGTCTCATCTCAGTCCAAACTGAGGCAACTTTGATTATAATCTATTCACTTATAATTTATGTAGCCCATTTTGCAATTTATGCAATTTGCAACTCATGCATTGCTACTCAAGCATCTATAATGGCTACTATAGTCTCATCCTGTCCACTACAAAAGTGTCAGGACGATCATCCGTATGAGTGGGCTGATCTAAGCCTGTGACATTCATACACATATGTGCCTATAAATATGAACTCATCATAATAATAAAAATAAATATTTATAAGCTTTAACACATAGTCATTAATGTCCATAAAATCCTGTCTGATAATAAAAAATAGACACAAACTCATAAGTCTGAAACATATCACGGTCTGTCACACTCTATACAGACCTAAACCTCTCACATGAGCCTGAAACATATCCCTAGGAATAGGCTTTGTCAAAGGATCAGTAAAGTGCAACAACAAAAAAAATCTCTATCACCTTTAACTAGTAATCCTGAATTGATTACTCATGCCAAATGCCCAAGAACAAGCTGGGTTTTAGAAGGATGAAGTTTTAAAATAATTAATGACTTCAATTCTTCTGTATCCTGTAAAGGATTACGTATATGATCGTGTTCTATTAATAATGTTTCACTTTTTCTTATTGGAATTCCAAAATGTGTGCCTACGATGCACTTATCATTTCCGTTTTCCATGCTTTCCAATCACAACTCTCTCACTTAAATTTGTTTGAAGATTCTAAGCTCGAATGGCTTAAACAATCGTATAATTCGTAATGGTATGGATTACTGCGTAATGAGAACAAGATAGCCTGCACCAGCCGAGTGTCGAACAAGGCATTATTGGTTTCGAAGGGCAGAGACGGACGGAGAAAAAGGTCAAAGAGGAAGCGGATCGAAGTGAGGCGTGAGGAGGTGACGGGTGGAGGTATATATATATAGCAGCTTATGGGACGGATTAATTACATGGGTCGCTTTTCACAGCCATTTGATTAAGATTATACACCGAGTCGAGACTCACGCCACGATGGTCCCTTTATGTTACGCCTTCCTTCCCCACCCCAACCCTCCCGACCCGAACCTCGCCAACTACTTCAGCGAGCACGCATTCGCTTCTCCTTCTTCGAGCTGCTGCTTTCAGAAGTTGTACAGTGCCCATGCAGGGCTGCCTCAGGTCTGGCATCGTCAACCAGGGGAAGTACCCAGTCCTCCAATGCAAGTGCAAGGTGAATTCAGGGAATTCTGGACTTGTGCTGTTTAATTGCTTTCCTATTTTAACATTTCTTTGTTGCCATGACAAGTGACTCCTAGGATTAGTGCTAGGGTCCTTTGATTGCTGAAAAAATTAGATGAGCAGTAGATAATCAAGGATGAGAGCGTAAATAAGGAACAGAGGAAGTGGGATTAATTTGCAATCATGCATCTAGACACCACAGATTTCTTTATAATACTTGTTTTAGTCATTATTTGTTTCCCTTCATTGCACTTGATTCAGCATATTTTTCTTATCATAGCAGGAATGAAGAATTACATTTGTTGAACGAAGAAAAAGAATTTATATATCTGGCCCCAATTTAGTTTGGTATTAAGGTTTTGCTATTGTTGTTTTGTAGCACTAATGCAGTATGCTTATGACATCAGATTCTTATGGATGACATGGCATGCTCAAAATAGAGGATATTTAAAAGGAAATGAAGTCAATGGTCAGATATTACCAAGCGGCTGAATAAACTAGACAGACAAACATTTTGTGGCAAGGTGAGCGAGGGTGTTACTTTAGCCCACTCAATCCCTTAACTCTTGAAGTTCCTGTTAGGGTAGCTTTGTTAAAGAGCAGACTTGCTAGATCCTAATATTTTCATCTATTTGGATGACTTTAACTTTTAGATTTTAAGAGATGCATGCTGAGTATAACTAATCAAATTACTAAACCTACGACTAGGAGATGATGTACTATGGTGGTAAGTTTGTAATGCAGTAACTTGTTTGTGATACTATGTGCTATGGAAATATAATTTTTAAAACATTCAGCTTCGGATATTTTGTTAATCAAAATCAAGTAATGTATAGATAACAATCTGACTTGCGTTATTATAATCTTTCTATAATTTCTAGTCATGCCAAATGCTGGTTTTGAGAGGATTAGGAATGCCATTATTGGATAGAGAAACCTGCAACTTGTATTTTAATTTAATGCGGTGGAGATTGGAAAAAGGAAAGAGCAAATAAAAAATTTTCATAAGTTAGTTCAAAGCAAAGATAGTGTAACACGATCCATGGATCAAGTTTCGTTAAAAGTTTTGAGGGAAAAAAGTTATGTGCTATTGTTTAATTTGCTGGTTGTTTTTCATGCTGTAGCAACCTAAGAATGGAGTTGGAAGGCTGATGTGGTGTTATAAACTTCACAGGTTTGCCAGATCTGTGAGAATCGAGCAGATTCTTGTGGAGGAAGAGTTGAAGGCATCTGTTGTTGATATGTAAAGAAAGAAAACTTCAAGTCCTTGCCATTTTAAAATTAATGAGAGATCAATGGTGGCTGTCCATATGAAGAAAAATTATGAAGAATGCTGTTACAGGTGGTATGAGGTTTCATTCTAGTCCCGAGAATCCCTACCAGCAGCACATTTGAAACTTAATTTAGCCAGTAGATGAGTAAATAATTTGGAAGATTGATGTGTGGTTGCTATATTCGCATATTTCATGTGTGAGGCAATTTCAAATGTAATTAACTTTGTTAAGCACTCTCTAGAGCAATGACTCTTGGATACAATATAGAGACCTTAAAAGGTACCTAGAAGGCTTATTCTATGTTGTAACTAGCATGAACAGTAAGAGTACTTCTATTTTTCTTTTTCATCTATCCTCTTATTTTTGTCTCTCCTCTTTCTTTAGCTTGGGGTCAAACCGCTTTCCCTGAATTACCCAACATCATTCCAGTCATTACTGTTCATGCTACTGTCAATGGACTGACACACTGGTTGGTATGCATGCAGTTAATACAAAGGGTAAAAAATAACAGATTTAGAATCCTCTTTGAGGGGCCTTTTTAGAGTGATCGCTTAAAAACACCAGTATCCTGCATGAAATTCAATCTTGTTAGTACAACACATTACCAATACTAAGAAGTACCCTGGGATTAAATTGGATGGATGGTTGTCCAGCTACCAAAACCAAAATAAGTCATAGTATATAACTGTAAGTTGTAGAGCCTACCTTATATGAACTAGTTATGCCATACAACTACTAACACAACATTTGATTTCATATAGAGTGGCTCAGGTAGAGAGACATGGCGATTAACAAATGAGAATATATGGTTCTTGGCTGTGCCAAACTATGATGTGAAGAAAGCCTATCATGGACATTTTAATTTATGGTATTGCTAGCAAGTCTACTATGCATATAAAAGTCTTCTTAGCATGTTACCAAGCCAAACAAGGCATGATGATTTAACTAATGTCAGCTGGCAGTCATGACTTTCTCGTTAGCTTTGTAAGAAGGTCAAACAATTTTAAATAAATAAAAGGATGAGTGGAATGATGCTAACCTTAATAGTGATTTTGAAAAACCTTAACCAAAAATTCGAAAACAATCCAGATAATTCAAACACTGGAAATCTTAACAGGGAGCTGGGCCTGATATGATAACTGCAAGCAGCCTCGTGATATTATATTATTATTAAATTAATAATAATAATTTTTATTTTTTTAATTAAATATTTTCTAAAAGAATAAAAGACTTTTAATCTCATACGTCTTTTCAAAAGCAGTAATCCGGATTGAGATTTTAATAAATACCCATCTTTTACAACATATCATCGGACGTAATGCTCGTTGTAACCAAATTAGAGTTAATAGGTGATAATTAAATCTCTTAAAATATAAATTTACTAAATCAAATTATGCGAAGGGTTAGGACATCTCCATTAAAAGGCGTGTTGCATCTGCCTTCGAATATTTCAAAAAATAAACAAGGGACACCGCACTGGCACCTAAGTGCGATGATAAGTGAGCAAGGATTTCTATACTATAAACGAGAGCGAGTAAAGAAGTTAGCCCATGATAGTCATCTTAGAGTAGCAATTTGAAATATAGGAATACTAACAAGTAAAGTTATGGAGTAGTGGACACTATAGTTAGGAGAAAAGAAAATATAATATGCTTACAAAAGACTAAATGAATAAATAAAAAATCTAAAAAAATAAAAAATACAGGATATAAATTATATTACAGTAAAAAATATAAGAATAGAAATGGAGTAGAAATAATTGTAGACAAGAATTTAAGAAATATATTGTTAAGGTAACTAAGAAAAGAGATCGAATTATATCACTAAAACTTATAATTAAGAATAATATAATTAACATAATTAGTACATATGCACCATAAGTAGGATTAGATCAACAAACTAAGACATAATTTTAAAAAAATATAGATGAAGTAATGCAAGAAATACCATAAGAAGAAAATATATATTTGGAAGGAGATTTTAATGGACATGTAGGTATGAAACGATACATAGAAGATATAAATTTAAAGATATGAATGAAGCCGGTGTGAGCTTATTAAATTTTGCAGTGGCTTGTAATCTAACAATAGCAAACCCTTATTTCAAAAAAAAAAAGAACATTTAATAACATTTAAAAGTGAATCTAATAAAAGTTAAATAGACTTTTTCTTAACTAAAATAGATAAAATAGCATACAAAAACTGTAAACTTATTCCAAAAAAAGTTTAACTTCATAACATAAGATAATAATAGCAGACAAATGGATAAAAATAAAATTTAGAGTAAAACGTAAAACTATTAATCTAAAAATTAAATGATAAAATTTTTAAAAAAATAAAATTATTTTAAAAAAGTTAGTAAAAGAAATGACTATGAATATAAATAATGATCCCAATTTAATATGTATAAAAGCAACTAAATGCATAAAAAATATAGCAAAAGAAGTTCTAAAAGAATCAAAAGGAGTAGGACTAGTAGAAAATAAAACTTGATGGTAGAACAAGGAAGTTCAAGCTGCCATCAAGCTTAAAAAGCAAACTATATAATTTGGCAAGAGGCTAGGAATGAAGAAAGTCTTAAAAAGTATAGGGATGTAAAGAAAGAAGCTAAAAAAGTGGTAAATAATGCCAAACTTAAAGCCTATGATGATTTATATAATAGATAGATATGAAAGAAGGTAAAATAATTATATATAAACTAGCAAAACTAAGAGAAAAGAAAATAAAAGATCTTAACTATATTAAATGTATTAAGGATGAAGATGAAAGAGTCTTAGTAAAAGAAGAAGAAATAAAAGAACGATAGAAAAGTTATTTTAAAAAATTATTAAATAAAAATAATTTAGTAAATTTAAGGGTAGAAGGATGTGATAACCTAGGAGTAACAAATGAATATAAATTTTTTCGTAGATTTAGTATGCTTGAGGTTAAAAAGGCTTTGAGTAAAATAAAAAATATAAAGGCATTAGGACCATATGTGATTCCTATTGAGGTTTGAAAAGACTTAGAAGAAATTAGAGTCATATGATTAACCATTTATTTAATAGGATTGTAGCAACTAAAAGAATGATGAATGATTAGAAAAAAATATATTAATACCTATATACAAATATAAAAAAGATATTCTAAACTGTGTAAATTATATAGGGATTAAACTGATGAGTCATAAAATAAAATTATGGAAGAGAGTAATAGAAAATTGAATAAGAGCTAAAACTTTGGTGTCAAATAATCAATTTGAATTTATATCTGAAAGATCGATCATGGAAGCTATTTATTTATTAAGAAGATTTATGGAGAGGTATAGAAAAAAGAAAAAGATCATCATATGGTCTTTATTGATTTAGAGAAAGTATATGATAGAGTACCTAGAGAAATAATATGGTGCATTTTAGAGAAAAAAGGAGTTACCAAAAGGTAAATAGAATTGATAAAAGATATGTATGATAGATCAATAACTATTGTTAAAACAAAAATAGGAGAAACTAGTAAGTTTTTAATTATTGTAGGTTTACATCAAGGATCTTTCTTAAGTTCGTATCTTTTTGTATTAGTTATGGATGAATTAATCAAATATATTCAAATTGATATACCATGGTGTATGTTATTTACAGATGATATAGTGTTGATTGATAAAACTAAATCTAGAATAAATGCTAAGCTAGAGATTTGAAGAGAGACTTTAGAATATTATGGATTTAAGATTAGTAGAACTAAAGTTAAATACATGAAATATAATTTTAGTAGGAGTAGAAATACAAATGAAGAAACAGTAAAGATTGCAAGCCAAGAGATATCAAGGAATAAAAAATTTAGGTATTTAGGATCAATTATCCAGCAAGAAGATGAAATTAACTGAATGTGTGAATCATAGAGTTAAAGCATGATGAATTTAGTGAAGGAGTACTTTGAAAGTATTGTATGATCGATGCATTCCATTAAAATTGAAAGAAAAATTCTATAAAACTATTATTAGGCTAGCTATGCTATATGGAACAGTGTGTTGGGCAATATTGAAATAATATGAATAAATTAAGTATAACATAAATGCGTATATTAAGATGGATATGTGGTAAAACTTTAAAAGATAGAATTAAAAATAAACATATAAGAGAAATGATATGAGTAGCCCCAATTAAATGAGAGAATATCAATTACAGTGATTTGAACATATATAACGTAAACCTTTTGTTGCCCAGATGTAGCAACTCAAGAGAGGGGTGAATTGGGTATTTTAAAATTAATTACTAGTGCAGATATATGCTTAATCACTAGTTAAAAATTAGTTCGCAGCGGTGTAGTGGAGTGCACGAAACAAAATCACACAGAATAAGCAATCACAAACACAAGAGGGTTTATAGTGGTTCGGTGCCAAACTCGGCTCCTACGTCTACTCCCCAAAAACCCTTTGGAAATTTCACTAATCATATCACAACGATTACAACCCTTAGCCTTCCCGGCTAGTCCTCTTGTTTCACGGCACAAGGCAGCCAAACCCCTAGCCTTCCGGCTAGTCCTCTTGTTTCACGGCACAAGAAGCCAAACCCTAGCCTTACCCGGCTAGATCTCTTGTTTAACGGCACAAGGAAGCCAATCAACAATCTAGGGTTATCCTTAACCCTATTACAAGAAATTTCAGAATAGATAACAGATAGCTCCTAACTTGAGCAAATATTCAAAGAATACTTTACAAATTTGAAGCAAATCTTCAGCAATGAATGTGGATCTCCGAGGTAGCTGAACTTTGAATGCTTCACTGGATCTGGACGACTTGAGCAGTGATTGAGATTTGTCAACTTCAATGCACAAGAACTTGCTTTCAACACTCTGAAAAATATGCAATGAACACTCTCTTTCTTGATTTCTTTCTCCTCTTTTTCTTTTTCAGATTTGTCTTTGTGTTCCTCTAATCACAGCTATTTAAACCAAGAAAAATGTCCGTTAGACACATTGGTAATAAGAGGAAATTAAAAGGGAGAAAAATAACCGTTTGAGTTTATTTTCCTAAGCATTGATCGCATTTAATCCTTTGATGAAGAAAGATCTCTGTCAAACACCAAAAAGAAAAAAATCAATAATCATGAGAATGGAAATATAATTAAAGAGAGAGAGAGCATTGCATAGTGGTGGTTGGCTGGAATTTATTTTCCAGCTAGCTCCTTGAAGACGTCTAGCCATGGAAAGAAGAGAGAAGAGGCCCCAAGCTAGCTAAGCAAACAAAGTTAGCTAGCTTTCCAACAAAGCTCCACGGCAAGAAAAAAAAGCCATAACAAAAGAATAAAGTAGCTAGCTAACAAGCTAGCTCAATCCATCATGCATACGGCTAGGAAAGCATCCAGAAAAAAAGTAGTTAGCTCTTCAGCTAACTCAATGAAAAGTTTCATGCATTAAGAGAAAAAGTAGTTAGCTATTTAGCTAACTCAATTTGAATTTCATGCGGCTGGAAAGAGAGAATGATTAAGGTGGTTAGCTCTCCAGCTAGCTAGATAAAAAGTTAAGTGCCTCATGATAAAAGTAGTTAGCTATTTAGCTAACTCAATTTGAATTTCATGCGTCCAGGGAAGAGAGAAATGATAAAGTAGTTAGCTGCTAAGTTGACTGGTTCAAACATTCATTCGGCCAAGGGAGAAAATGCCCCAAAGTAGTTAGCTATTAAGCTAACTTTTTCACCAAAACGTTCGACCAGGAGAGAAGGAAGAACAAAGCAGTTAGCTCCCCAGCTAACTGAGCAAGCTTTCATAAGCCCATAAAAAAAAGGAGTTAGCTTCCCAGCTAACTGAATTTGAATTTCATGGTGCCGCCCAAGGGAGAAGCTAACTCTCCAGCTAGCTTGCTTTGAAGTCCATTCGGCCAAGAGGAATTCCTGCAAGAAAATAGTTAGCTCTTGAGGCCAACAAGTCAACTCACAAAGCCAACCAGTTAGCTGCCCAGCTAACTGATTCCAAAGCTCATTCGGCCAAGACAAGAACCTGCATGAAAATAGTTAGCTCTTGAGGCTAACAAGCTAACTAGGAGAGGGAAGAAGTTAGCTCACAAGCTAAGTTATCCCAAGCATGGTCAGCCAAGCTAACAGAGCAAAGAGAATAGCTAGCTAACAAGTAAGACAAGGTAGCTAAAAGGCAAAACAAGCTAGCTAGCTAGCTAGCTCAAGAAGTCATGCAAATGCCCTGGAGAGATTGAATTAATTAGCTATATTCAAGATAAGAGAAAACAAGCTTCCATGTAACAAATAAAATTTTGCTTGATAAGGTTCACCTGTACGACAGTTGTACATCCCTGCATTAATCTTAATTTCCATTATAAACTTAGTCTTAATTGTTTTGTAATCATCAAAATCAATCTAGGGGCCAACAATCTTCCCCTTTTGATGATGACAAAACCATTAATCATGCAAAAAAAATGTAATCTCCCCCTGAGTATATTAATCTCCCCCTGAATATATGGAGTGCATGACTTTCTCCATAATTTCATTTTATGCATTATTCTTCTCCCTTTTTGTCATTGATCAAAAAGACGATTTGAGGAATATGCAATAATCCAATGCATAATTCATGAAGACAAGATGCATACAATATTCATATTAAGTCAAACATAATACATTGTCAAGTCAAGCATAAGATAAATATTACAAACCATTGTCCTAAACATTCATCACTCACAAGACAAATTTTACAAGCATCATACAAAACATAGAACAAACATAATACAATATGAAGTCATGCATCATCATATGAAGAGATAACTTTTGGTTGCTGAGAGGATCCGTCCGGTCGACTGGACGGTCCAGGGACATCATCTGACTGTTACGGAGGAGGCATCCATAGGTTTGGATGAGAGAACGATGCACCAGGAGCTTAGGCAGCAGAGAGAGCAATGTAGGTTTCTACAAGACTGCTAAGCTTCACGGTAGATGCATTCAAGTGATCAAAAGCATTCGTTGCATCCTTCGTTTGGCTTTCATTAGATCACATTTGATAAGTCACCCATTCAGCTTTAGTTTCAAAGTTTTCAAGCTTGAATTCAATAGGTCGACTTCTTTCAAAACACGATCCATCAAAGAGTCATTGTGGTGGAACACTCGGCCATTAAGAACATTAACATCATGGACAAGTTGTTTTTGAGTCACAATTAATTGGGAAAGAGTTTCAAAAACAGAGGAGATATGGGGTACCATAGTGAAGTCATTAACAAATGAATTGCTATCACTGGTGCTCCGACTCGATAGAGCAATGGAAAGTTCACGAATAATCCGCTGAATCTATTCTTCACTGATTCGCATGGTAGGAAGAGTAGAAGTTGAGTTGCCATATCGATTTGAAGATTCGGGTATATCAGGAGGTTCAGTTAAAAAAGGATTTGGTTCAGTCATTCTAGCTAAGAATGAATTGGGTTGATGATAATCAAAATTAAAGAAGTTTGGAGGAGAACAAGCAGGTGGAGGTGAATCTGAAGGTACTAAATTTGTTGGTTGAAGAGCAGGTTTATCACCAGTTCTAGACCTAACTTTAGTCCATATACCATTTCGTTTAGCATAATCCATACGATGGAGGGAAAGAGCATTAAATACATCAATATGATGTAATGCTACACTCATTTCTCCTTTGAGTTTCACATGGTGAAATTCAAACACATAGGTGAGAAACATCCCGTATGGTAATGCATCTTTAGATCTACCTACAGCTTCTTTCATTATTATCATCATTAATTCAGGAAAGTTTAAAGGAGTTTCTTCTAATATATCAAACATTATACCTATATCTCTATCAGTTACAGCATTAAATGATCCGGCACGAGGGGCAAAAATCTTTGCAACTATGTAGTAATCTATTTTCAACAGATAACATGTTTGCATCAAGATTAACTATATTAGCATCATCATCCTCTAAGCCTAAAATCATTGCAATTTTATAGTTTCTTTCACTTGGGAAGTTTACTAGAACGCCATCTGACAGAATACCTAAGGCCGAACCTAGCATTTCACTATCAAATTGGATTTTAACATTTTTGACAATTGAGGTTATGGTTCCATCACCAAAATTTATATTTTCATAAAACTCATATATTAAATTTGGAAAGATAGGCTTTTTAGTGGATAAAAGATTTGACCAATCTTGAGATGCGAGTAGTTTTCCTATCTTAAACTCTTCTTGTTCTAGGAAATTAAAATCTACTAACCTTTCATTTGCTATTGATCTAGTGGTAAGGGATGGAAAGATACATCTTGAAGAAGAAGAAGGCTTCTTTGGAAGATCCGAGGACTCATCTCTTGAATGAGTTGATTTCTTCTTGGAGCCATTCCCTTTCTCTAGATGTGGAAGGATTTGAAGCTTGAAGAAGAAGTATGAAGGAAGGAGATGGTTTGGAGAAGGCGTGGAGAAGAAGAAAAGTTTTCTTGGAGAAAAACGTGTGAAGAGAAGAGGGACAAGATGCTTTTATATGAAAATCTAAAGCGGTTAACTGATCGGTGGCTGGTTGGTTGCCTGGTCAGTTAACTACTTTAAATAAATCCAAGAAAAAGATAGGTGGCCGGTTGAGTGGAATAAATTTAAGTGGATTTCATGGTAGGGAGATAGCCAAGGCCAGTTAACTAGTCAACTAACTGACACACTAAAAGACGAAAGCAATTATTGTAATTTAAAGATATTTCATGAAGGGATTTGATTGATTAGATTAAGATTAGTCAATCAACACATGCTAACCATTTTTTTTAATCATAAAGTCAAGTACCACAAGCATAATTAATCAAATAGATGGATCAATCATTCCAAGTTCCCTTCTAATTTCATAAAATTTTGATTCTTCTAATGGTTTAGTAAAAATATCTGCAAGTTATTCTTCAGTACATAAGAATTATAGTACAATGTCACCATTATTAACATGATCCCTAATGAAATGATGTCTAATTTCTATATGTTTAGTTCTTGAATGTTAAATTTCATGCGTCCAGGGAAGAGAGAAATGATAAAGTAGTTAGCTGCTAAGTTGACTGGTTCAAACATTNGGCCTCGGCCGTAGACAATGCTACTGAAATTTGCTTTTGCTAAACCATGAGATTAAGTTAACACCTAGGAATTGGCAAGTTCCACTAGTTGATTTTTCTCTAATTTACATCCAGCAAAGTCTGAGTCAGTGTATCCTATTAAGTCAATGCTAGATTGTCTGTCATATCAAAGTCCTAAATTTTTAGTTCCATTTAAATATTTAAATATCCTTTTAATAGCAAGCAAGTGTGATTCTTTAGGATTAGCTTGATATCTGGCACACATGCAAACACTAAACAGGATATCAGGTCTACTAGCAGTTAAGTATAATAAGATCCAATCATGCCTCTATAAAGTTTTAAATCAACAGATTTTTCAGAATTATAAGATTCAAGTCTACAAGATGAGCTCATAGGGGTACCGATACTCTTAGATGTTTCCATGCCAAACTTTTTGATCATTTCCTTGATATACTTGGATTGGCTTATGAAGATCCCGTCTTTATTTTGTTTGATCTGAAGTCCGAGAAAATAATTTAATTCTCCCATCATACTCATCTCGAACTCTCCCTGCATAAGCTTAGCAAAGTCCTTGCATAAAGAATCATTAGTGGGCACCAAAAATAATATCATCTACATAAAATTTGAATAATTAGAATATCATTATTTTATCTTTTAATAAATAGAGTTGTATCCACATTTCCTCGAATGAAGTCATTACTAATCAATAATTTGCTTAACCTCTCATACCAAGCCCGGGTGCTTGCTTCAAACCATACAAAGATTTATTTAATTTAAATACATGGTTTGGAAACAAGTGGTTTGGAACAGTGGTTTTCAAAGTCGGATGGCTGTTCACAAAAACTGTTCAGCAATGTATCCATTTAGGAAAGCGCTTTTAACATCCATTTGATATAGTTTAAAATTCATAAAGCAAGCAACAACAAGAAGTAATCTGATAGCTTCTAATCTAGCAATAGGGGCATAAGTTTTTATCAAAATCAATTCCTTCTTCTTGATTATAACCCTTAGCTACTAGTCTTGCTTTATTTCTAATTATGTTACCATGTTCATCCAATTTATTTCTAAAAACCCATTTAGTTCCTATAATTTGATGATCATGAGGTCTATCAATAAGAGTCCATACATTATTTCTTTCAAATTGATTAAGTTCCTCATGCATTGCATTTATCCAATTAGCATCTTTTTATCTTCATCATAGCATTTAGGTTCAATATTAGAAACAAATGCTAAGTTATTATAAGTATCTCTAAATGACGATCTCGTCCTAATTCCTTGAGATAATTCACCAATAATTTGATCTTTAGGATGACTGTGAACATACCTCCATCCTCTTTCTAAATCATCATTACCTTGTGATGCTTCAGGTGGATTAGCGTTGCTTTCTTCATTTACCTCTTGTGTATCTGAATCCTCCTTGTCCTTCAAGGTGATATCTTTGAGTTAATCTTCAATTTCATCTACATCATTTATACCTTTTCTCTTCCTTAATGGAAGATCATTAAATTCATCAAAGATACATGAATTGATTCTTCAACTACTAAAGTCTTTTTGTTAAAAATTCTAAAAGCTCTACTATGTAAAGATATAACCGAGAAAATTTTTTCATCAGATTTAGCATCAAATTTATCAAGGTTTATCTTTCCATTATTCAAAACAAAACAGTGGCATCAAAAAACATGAAAATAACCGATATTAGGTTTTCTTCCTTTCCAAAGTTCATACGGAGTCTTTTTCAAAACAGTCTGACTAATGCACGATTTAAAATAAAATGCAGTGTTGATAGCTTCAGCCCAAAAGTATTTTGGGAGATTACTCTCACACAATGGTACGAGCCATTTCTTCTAAAGTTCTGTTCTTTCTTTCTACTACTCCATTTTGTTGAGGTGTTCTAAGTGCAGAAAAATTATTTCAATTCCATTTTCATTACAAAAATTTTCAAAATATATTTTTAAATTCTTTTCCATGATCACTTCGTATCGATAAATAAAAAATTCTTTTCATTTGTAATTCTTTTAAATAATTTTTGAAATAACGAAAATGCTTCATCTTTACTAGCTAAGAATAAAACCCATGTAAAAGAGAAATCATCAATCACGATAAAATCATATCTTTTTCCTCCTAAACTAGTTGTTCTAGTAGGACCGAATAAATCCATATGCAAGAGTTCCAAAGGTCTAGTGGTTGAAATCACATTTTTCGATTTAAAAGATACTCGGGTTTGTTTTCCAAGTTGACAAGCATCACAGATTTTATCTTTTTCAAAAGTAAGTTTTGGCAAACCATTTACTAAATCCTTTTCGATTAATTTAGATAACAAATCCATGCTTGCATGAGCTAACTTACGATGTCATAACCAACTATTATCAGTTTTATTATTCATAGCAACTAGGCAATCAACATTTTGATCATTTAAATCATTCAAATCAACAATGTATACATTACCATGCCTATGACCAATAAATTTCATATTTTCATTTGTAGGATTTTAACAATGCATAAAGATGATTCAAATGTAACTTTAAATCCTTTGTCACATAATTGACTATTGCTTAGTAAATTGTGTTTTAATCCTTTCACAAGTAAGACATTATCAATAAAAGCATGAGGTGTGATACCTATTTTTCCAATGCCAATAATTTTTCCTTAACCATTATCACCAAAAGTAACAACACCTCCATCTTTTGCCTCCAAAGTGATGAATTGAGATTCATCACCCGTCATGTGTCTTGAGCACCCGCTATCCAAGTACCATTATCTTTTAGTTGCTCGGATAGCAAGACACACCTGCATACATAATTTTAAGTTTTCTCTTAGGTACCCAAGCTTTCTTGGGTCCTTTTGGGTTAGTTAAAATAGTTCCTTTTGAAACCCATATTTGTTTAACTTTTGTGTGTGACAAGTATATGCTTTGTGTCCTAATTTACCACATTTAAAGCATGTAATTTTAGTTGAATCATCAGCATGCACATAAATATTTTTAGAAATTTTGTCTTTCAATAGGATTATATCCAAGACCAGCTCTATTGTAAATAGCCCTTTGACTATTTAATATCATTTATAGCTTTTCTGAACTCAAAGTAAATTTATCAATAATTGGTCTTAATTTACTCACTTCATTTTTCAAATCTTGGTTTTCCTTTAATAATGATTCATTATTGTTTGAAATTCTTTCTTTTTCAAGAATAAGTTCTTTAATTTCATTTTTTAAATCTTTGTTCTTTGAACTTAATTTTGCAAAATCATCTACAAGTTCATAGAATGCACCATGCAATTCATCGAAAGTAAAGTCATCTAGAAAACTAGGACTTACCTCATTATTATCAGCCATGAAACATACATTGGCGATATCAGTCTTTTCTTCATCTTCTAAACTAGTTGCTTCACTGTCACTCCATGTAGCCAACATAGCTTTCTTCTTTATTTTCTTAAATCCTTTCTTCAATTGTGGACATTCCGGTTTGATATGTCCAGGCTTCTTGCACTCAAAGCATATAGGAGGTTCACTTCTTTCCTTTTCTTTTCTATGATCTCCTTTGGTAAATATTTTTTTTTTCAAATTTCTTTCTCCTCATAAATTTCTTAAATTTTCTGGAGATAAGTGACATTTCATCATCTTTTTCACTATCACTGGTTTCTTCCTCACTTTCCTCATCTTGAGCAGCACTCTTCAATGCCATAGTCTTTTTCTTCTTTGATTCATCTTCATCATTGTGTTGTCGTTGCTGGAGTTCATGAGTCATCAAAGAACCGAACAATTCTTCAAGTGATAAAGTATTAAGGTCTTTTACTTCTTGTATAGCAATCACTTTTGCTTCCCATGATCTAGATAAAGATCTTAATATTTTCTAACAAGATCACTGTTAGCATAAGATTTTCCCAAACTTTTCAAACCATTAATGATATCAGTAAATCTAGTAAACATATCAGTGATATTTTCAGCTAAATCCATCTTAAATAATTCATACATATGAACAAGTATATTAATTTTGGATTCCTTGACTTGATTAGTACCCTCATGGGTGACTTCAAGTCTATCCCAAATCTCTTTAGCATACATGCAAGTAGATATACAGTTAAACTCATTTGCATCAAGAGAACAATAAAGAACATTCATAGCTTTTGCATTTAATTGAGCTAATTTCTTATCTTGCTCATCCCATTCTGATTCAGGCTTTGCAATATCAATATTATCAATTTTAACAATGGGTGTGTGTGGTCCATTAATTATGATTCCCTATAAATCATAATCAAGTGCTTGAATGAAGATTTTCATTCATGCTTTCCAATATGTGTAATTTATTCCATTGAACAGAGATGGTCTATTAGTTGATTGTCATTCGGTCAACATAGATCCCATTTAGATTACTACTGATCTTGCTATAGGAATCAAGAGCATGCTGCTCTGATACCACTTGTTGCGCAGATGTAGCAACCCAAGAGGGGGGTGAATTGAGTATTTTAAAATTAATTACTAGCGCAGATATGTGCTTAATCACTAGTTAAAAATTAGTTCGCAGCGGTGTAGTGGAGTGCACGAAACAAAATCACACAGAATAAGCAATCACAAACACAAGAGGGTTTATAGTGGTTCGGTGCCAAACTCGGCTCCTACGTCCACTCCCCAAAAACCCTTTGGAAATTTCACTAATCGTATCACAACGATTACAACCCCTAGCCTTCCCGGCTAGTCCTCTTGTTTCACGGCACAAGGCAGCCAAACCCCTAGCTTTCCCGCTAGTCCTCTTGTTTCATGGCACAAGGAAGCCAAACCGTAGCCTTACCGGCTAGATCTCTTGTTTAACGGCACAAGGAAGCCAATCAACAATCTAGGGTTATCCTTAACCCTATTACAAGAAATTTCAGAATAGATAACAGATAGTCCTAACTTGAGAAAATATTCAAAGAGTACTTTACAAATTTGAAGCAAATCTTCAGCAATGAATGTGGATTCCGAGGTAGCTGAAACTTTGAATGCTTCACCGGATCTAGACGACTTGAGCAGTGATTGAGATTTGTCAACTTCAATGCACAAGAACATGCTTTCCAACACTCTGAAAAATATGCAATAAACACTCTCTTTCTTGATTTCTTTCTCCTCTTTTTCTTTTTCAGATTTGTCTTTGTATTCCTCTGATCAAGCTATTTAAACCAAGAAAAATGTCCGTTAGACACATTGGTAATAAAAGGAAATTAAAACGGAGAAAAATATAACCGTTTGAGTTTATTTCCCTAAGCATTGATCACATTTAATCCTTTGATGAAGAAAGATCTCTATCCAACACCAAAAAGAAAAAAATCAGTAATCATGAGAATGGAAATATAATTAGAGAGAGAGAGAGAGAAAGAGCATTGCAGAGTGGTGGTTGGCTGAAATTTATTTTCAGCTAGCTCCTTGAAGACGTCCGGCCATGGAAAGAAGAGAGAAGAGGCCCCAAGCTAGCTAAGCAAACAAAGCTAGCTAGCTTTCCAACAAAGCTCCACGGCAAGAAAAAATCAGCCATAACAAAAGAATAAAGTAGCTAGCTAACAAGCTAGCTCAATCCATCATGCATACGCTAGGAAAGCATCCAGAAAAAAGTAGTTAGCTCTTCAGCTAACTTAATGAAAAGTTTCATGCATTAAGAGAAAAAGTAGTTAGCTATTTAGCTAACTCAATTTGAATTTCATGCGGCTGGAAAGAGAGAATGATTAAAGTGGTTAGCTCTCCAGCTAGCTAGATAAAAAGTTAGCTGCCTCATGATAAAAGTAGTAGCTATTTAGCTAACTCAATTTGAATTTCATGCATCCAGGAAAGAGAGAAATGATAAAGTAGTTAGCTATTAAGTTGACTAGTTCAAACATTCATTCAGCCAAGGGAGAAAATGCCCCAAAGTAGTTAGCTATTAAGCTAACTTTTTCACCAAAACGTTCGGCCAGGAGAGAAGGAAAAACAAAGCAGTTAGCTCCTCAGCTAACTGAAGCAAGCTTTCATAAGCCCATAAAAAAAGGAGTTAGCTTCCCAGCTAACTGAATTTGAATTTCATGGTGCCGTCCAAGGGAGAAGCTAGCTCTCCAGCTAGCTTGCTTTGAAGTCCATTCGACCAAGAGGAATTCCTGCAAGAAAATAGTTAGCTCTTGAGGCCAACAAGCCAACTCACAAAGCCAACCAGCTAGCTGCCCAGCTAACTGATTCCAAAGCTCATTCGGCCAAGACAAGAACCTGCATGAAAATTGTTAGCTCTTGAGGCTAACAAGCTAACTAGGAGAGGGAAGAAGTTAGCTCACAAGCTAACTTATCCCAAGCACGGTTCAGCCAAGCTAACAGAGCAAAGAGAATAGCTAGCTAACATGTAAGACAAGGTAGCTAAAAGGAAAACAAGCTAGCTGTCTAGCTAGCTCAAGAAGTCATGCAAATGCCCTGGAGAGATTGAATTAATTAGCTATATTCAAGATAAGAGAAAACAAGCTTCCATGTAACAAATAAAATTTTGCTTGATAAGGTTCACCTGTACAACACTTGTACATCCCTGCATTAATCTTAATTTCCATAACAAACTTAGTCTTAATTGTTTTGCAATCATCAAAATCCCTGATTCAATCTTTCAAAGGAAAAGAAAAGAAAAGAAGAAAAGCTCATATCAAAATCACTTCAAACATGCTTTTCTTACCCTTTGTTTATTCAATTACATATTTGCTCATTTGAGGAGCTGTTGTGTATTCAAAACTCTATTTTTCATAGCTTTTGGCTAATTCAATCAGGTGATTGAATTAGTGGAGGTATACCTCAGAACAAGCTAAGATTAGCTTGTGGTTGGGTTTTGTGTTGGTGAGCCCAAAAAAACCGACTGGGTTCGTTGTGACCCGAAAAAATAATAAGTTTGGGTTGTGAGCTTGTAAAACAACTCGACTATAATCAAGTGGATTATAGTATGGACCCAAGTGAAGCTTGGGAGTGGATGTAGGTATTGGATACACCGAACCACTATAAAATCTTTGTGTTTGCCATGCTTTGTCTCTCTCTCTATCTCATTTATTTGTGCTTAGCATTTATCTATTCATTGCACTCAATCACTTTCAAATCAGGCACATAGCTTTAAAGTGTTAAAATTTTTAAAGAACCCAATTCACCCCCCCTCTTGGGTTGCCATATGAGCCAACAATTGGTATCAGAGCTTGTGCTCATTCTTAGTTTGATCAACGATCAAGAGTTAAAGATCCAAATGGCAGCTCAAGCTGGATCTTCATTTGCTGAAGGTCAATCCACAAATAGACCTCCTTTATTTAATGGTTCAAATTATTCTTATTGGAAAGCTAGAATGAGAATTTTTATTCAAGCTTTAGATTATGAACTATGGAGTGTAATCACTAATGGACCAGCACACCCACACACATAGTAGATGGTTCAATAGTTCCTAAACCCGAAAGGGATTGGAATGAGAATGATAAGAAAATGGCTCAGCTCAATGCAAAAGCCATGAATGTTTTATATTGTGCTTTAGATGCTAATGAATTTAATAGAATTTCTACATGTATTTTTGCAAAAGAAATTTGGGATAGATTAGAAGTTACCCATGAGGGTACTAATCAAGTTAAAGAATCAAAAATTAATATTCTAGTGCACAAATATAAATTGTTTAGCATGGAACAAAATGAAACTATCACATGCATGTACACTAGATTTACTGATATTATAAATGGTCTAAAAGTCTTGGTAAGACCTATACTAATTCTAATTTGGTGCGTAAAATTCTTAGGTCTCTTCCAAGGTCATGGGAAGCGAAGGTGACTGCAATCCAAGAAGCCAAGGACCTCAACACCTTACCTTTGGAGGAGCTACTTGGATCATTGATGACCCATGAGCTGACAATGAAGCAGCATCAAGAGGAAGAAGTCAAAAAGAAGAGAACGATTGCCCTTAAAGCTGCAGAAAAGGAAACAAGCAGCAGCGAAGAAGAAGAGAAGATGATGAGACAGCCCTTCTTGCAAAGAAGTTCAGAAAATTTATGCAAAGAATGAGACCTTTTCACAAGAAAAAGTTTGGAACAAAAATAGAAAGTAAAAAGAAAAAGAGAAGGACAAGGACAAAGAGAAAGACCCCCTCATATGTTATGAATGTAAGAAACTGGGGCACTTTAGATATGACTGTCCTCAATTGAAGAAAGCCTACAAAAAGAAGAAGGCTTATGTTGCAACATGGAGTGATAGAAGAATCCTCTTCGAGGAAAAACAAAAGGAAGTTGCAAACATTTGCTTCATGGCAAAAGAAGATGATGAGGTAAGCACTGAAACTCATGACTTTATATTTGAAGAATTATTTGATGCATTTAATGAATTAGTTAGTGATTTTAAAGTTTTGAAAAAGAAAAGCAAATCTTTGAAAAATGATAATTTAAATCTTGTCAAAGAAAAAGATAAACTAACTCATGAAGTTGAAGAACTAAAATCTAAAATAAGAATTTGTTAAAAGAAAAAGAATCAATTTCTAATGAAAATGTTTGCTTAAAGAAAGAAGTTGATAAATATAAAAATATAGTTGATAAATTTACATATAGCTCTAAAAACTTAATTTGATATTGAGTAATCAAAGAGCTATATTTGATAAAGCTGGATTAGGTTATAGGCCTAACAAGAAACAAAAGTTTATTAAAAATTTCTTTATAAAGAAACAAGATAAAAATGATGTTTTATGTTATTGCTGTAACAAGAAAGGACATACAGTCTATGAATGCAAGTTTAGAAAAATTAATAAGAATTTAAGTGTTAAAGGAAAGAAAATATGGGTTCCTAAAGGAATAATCTTTATTGCTACTAACCATGAAGGACCCAAGAAAGCTTGGGTACCTAAACATAAGATTTGATCATCTTGCAGGAGTGTCTTGTAGCCAAAAGATCAAAACAAAAGTGGTATCTTGATAGCAGCTGCTCAAGGCATATGACGGGTGACAAAATCAATTCATCATCCTTGAAGATAAAAGAGGAGGAGTTGTTACATTTGGAGACAATGGTAAAGGCCAAATTATGGGATTTGGTAAAATTCAAATAACTCCCTCCACTTTTATAGAAAATATTTTATATGTAGATGGTTTAAAGCATAATTTGATTAGCATTAGCCAATTGTGTGATAAAGGTTTCAGAGTTTCATTTGAAACTTCTATTTGCACTATTTCTAATCCCATAGACAATAGCATTATATTTACTGGAAATAGAAATGGCAATGTATACTTAATTGATTTAAACAATCTGTCTACTAGTAATCATTGCTTAGTTGCTAATAATGCTAATGTGAATGAGATTGGATGGCTATGGCACCGTAGATTAGGTCACGCAAGCATACACCTAATTTCAAAATTAATTAGAATGGATTTAGTTAAAGGTCTTCCAAAGTTAGATTTTAAAAATAACAGAATTTGTGATGCATGTCAATTTGGAAAACAAACTAGAAACTCTTTCAAATCTAAAAATATTGTTTCCACTTCTAGGCCACTAGAGCTACTTCACATGGACCTTTTTGGACCTACTAGAACCACTAGTTTAGGAGGAAAGAAATATGGTCTTGTGATAGTAGATGATTATTCTAGATTCACTTGAGTATTATTTTTGGCTCATAAGGATGAGACTTTCCTATATTCATAAAGTTCTTCAAGAAAGTGACTAATGAAAAAAACGACACCATAGTGTCTCTTAGAAGTGATCATGGCATAGAATTTGAAAATCATTTATTTAAAAATTTTTGCATTGAACATGGCATTCATCATAATTTTTCTGCACCTAGAACACCACAACAAAACGGAGTTGTAGAAAGAAAGAATAGAACTTTAGAAGACATGACCCGTACCATGCTATGTGAAAGCAACCTTCCAAAATACTTTTGGGCGGAAGCCATAAACATGGCATGTTACATTCTTAATAGAGCCCTAATTAGGCCAATTCTTAAGAAAACTCCCTATGAATTATGGAATAATAGGAAACCAAACATTAGTTATTTTCATACATTTGGTTGTAAATATTTCATTCATAATAATGGTAAAGATAATCTTAGAAAATTTGATGCAAAATCTGATGAAGGCATATTTTTAGGATATTCAACAACTGGTACAGCCTATAGAGTATTTAACAAAAGGAACTTAATTGTAGAAGAATCCATTCATGTAGTTTTGATGAATCTTTAGCATCAAGTTCAGAAAAGATTGATGATGAGAAAGAGACAATTTTGCTAGAAAGAGGTATTAAAAAATTAAATATAGATGTTTCTTCAGATCATGAACAAGAAGCTAAAGATGATGATTCTCCTAGGGCTGATGTTATTGATACTACACGTAATGATATAAATCTTCCTAGAGATTGGAGATATGCCTATGGACATCCAAAGGAATTGATTATAGGTGATCCATCTCAAGGAGTAAGAACTAGATCATCTATGAGAAATATCAATAATCATCTTGTATTTGTATCTCAAGTCGAACCTAAAACTATTGAAGAAGCTGAAAAAGATAGTAATTGGATGCTAGCTATGCAAGAAGAATTAAATCAATTTACTAGGAATAATGTATGGTCCTTAGTTGATAGACCTAAAAGTCACTCAGTTATAGGATCTAAATGGGTATTTAGAAATAAATTAGATGAAAATGGCATAGTAATTAGAAATAAAGCTAGATTAGTTGCAAAAGAATATAATCAAGAAGAAGGAATTGATTTTGATGAAACTTTTGCACCTGTAGCTAGATTAGAGGCAATTAGATTATTACTTGCATTTGCATGTCATATGAATATCAATTTATTTCAAATGGATGTTAAGAGTACATTTTTAAATGGTTTTATAAATGAAGTTTTTATAGAATAACCACCTGATTTTGAAGATCATGAATTTCTAAATCATGTTTTTAAATTACACAAAGCACTATATGGTTTAAAACAAGCACCTAGAGCTTGGTATGATAGGCTAAGCAAATTTTTAATTGAAAATAATTTTTCTAGAGAAATGTTGATAAAACCTTATTTTTGAAAAGAAAAGACAAAGATTTATTAGTAGTACAAATCTATGTAGATGATATTATTTTTGGTGCTACTAACAATCTTTTGTGTCAAGAATTTGCTAAGTTAATGCAGGGTGAATTCGAGATGAGCATGATGGGAGAACTCAATTTCTTCCTAGGACTTCAAATCAAACAAAGTAAAGAGGGGATTTTCATCAACCAAACAAAGTACACAAAGAAAATTCTCAAGAAGTTTGGAATTGAATCAATCAAACCCCTTGGAACACCTATGAGTCCTTCATGCAAATTAGACAAAGATGACATATGCATTGAAGTCCCCTCCCATCCTTGTTGCAACCATAGTTGAATCCTAATACCCTTTATTCCTGGGCACAAATGTCTTTTGCCATGAAAGTGTGTATACCACCTCCATTTGGTGGGATTACCACAATCTCATAGTTGGGTGCTCCAATTGTGTACACAAGATTGTCAATGGCAATAGAGACAGTGAATCTTAAAGGGATGAGGATGATTTGATGAAACTCTTCTTCATCAGGAAGGTGAGGAGGTAATTGGTGATGGAGTGTGTACTGGGGTGAATGAATAGGTTTTAAGGTGGTCACAAATTTAAGAATGATGAAATTGAGGATTTGAAAAGGTGAAAGTAGATTACAATCAAACCATGACTCAACATATTCTAATTGGTGATCATTGATGGCATCACTCAAACCTTAAAATGACTTGTTTGGTGTCACCAATTTAAAACCACCATTGGTTATTGTCTTTTCAGTTTTTTTCCTTGGCATTTCTATTAATTAGCAAATAAATTTTTGATCTAAACCATTTTACTGACTGCTTTTATCTTTTTGGAACCTAGAAGCATATGTCTATTTTACTAATCAAGATTTACGTATAACAAGGAAATGATGGTGTTGACATAAACATTTGAACAACTTACATCTTATTGGAACCTAGAAAGGTCTGTCTGACTTATGAATCTATATTTATTTGTCAATATAAATAACAAGAGTTTAAATGATGAAGAAATTAACAGAATGAGTAATACAATGGACAAGAAAGGTTACCAGGAGGATCATAGCCCTTCTCAAAACTCAAAAATGTAAAACTAACAGAATAAACACTGACTACACAAATAAACTTTTAGGAAAAAAAAAGATTTCAAAATGACATTAAAAGTCAAAATTGTTAATCAGTATTATCCATGATTGGTTTTGGTCATTTTCAATGTAAACTAATCAAAACTATCAAAGCCCAATATTGGTGGTCAATTTCTTCTCAATTTCAACCAAAACCATTGCTTCAGTTGGAGCAATCAGCACTGGGTGATACTTAAAATAATGCTATGTAGGTTGATTGGACCGCTTGTATCCAATATGCATGTTCATGGTTCATTTAACTCCATATAAGAGTACAGGTGAAAAAAGGAAAAGAAAATGTTTACAAAGAAATAAACCATTAGATATGAGTTGAAAACAGTAGAAGGACAGCAAATCAAGATTCAACAATATGCAGCATTTATTATCGAGTTGATGTTGCTAGGCCATTGATTCTAAACCTCTCTTCCATCTAGTTCCATCAAAAACACTTAAAAGGCAGCACAAATTAAAATCACATGTTTTTAGAATACTCAATATTTGTATAGTGATTATCAATAAGTGAGATATTGAAATTCATAACGTCATCAAAATTTCATATTACTCAGAACTTCTTGTGTTTACATGTTGTCATCAATCCTGTCATTCTCCTTCTCCTTTTTTTTATTTTTTGTTGACTACTGTTTCCCTCTTAGAGTTGTGAATCCTAGTATTCAACTTGCTAGAAGTTACCAGGGTCTAACCTAGCAAATTGTAATCATGCATCGGTATCATCATTCCTATATCACTCGGTAGTCAAGTAAAAAAAATAGGCAAAAACACGAAATTGGCTGTTGAAGGCATAGAACTAGTGGAGATATCATGGTAATCACATCACCTTTCATGATTCACTACCTAACCATAATCATTTACCACAATCTCCACCTCTATAATCATATGTCAGATGACGGGAACTTTTCCCTCCTCGATGAGTTTGGCAATGAATCAAGCACCTTATGATCCTGATCGACCTTTCTAAATTCATTTTCACTTTTCCTTAGGCAAATTGATGAGATTTTGTTATGAAAATGGTTTTGAAGAGTAATTAAGAAAAAAAAGAATGCAGTGAAAATGATGGAAGATAATAAGGAGGCAGGTATGGATATTCATCGACACATTTGCATTCGTTGGTGGCCTTGGCCTTCCCGAGCATCATGTCAAGATCCTCCTTGAGCTTCTCATCCCACTTGATGAGCTGGTTCATGAAGATACCAAAGAGCCCCCAACCCTAGCATGTGCTCCCATGGATCTACGATCCAATCAATCCCCCAAAAATAGAGATCATGATCCTAAAGAATTGAATCGAAGCAAAAGTAAATGTCAAAGAGATGGGATCATTGTTTGGAGGGGAAGAAGAGAATAGGGAAGAGATTGTACACCTCATGCAGGGAGCTTGTGGAGGGCATTGGAATAAACTTCGTGCCTAGCCTCAATAGGGCTCCCAGCACTGTTGCGATCATTGGCATCTTCTGCCTCCATCACTGCTCTAATCTCCTATCTTCTCTGCCTCGGAAAATTAGTACCCATCGTCGGCTCAGAAACCCTCTCAATTTAGTGTTCGGCACATATGGTGCGCTATGTCGATGAAGATTTTGAGGTGAGGGACTTCAATGAGTGGATGTGATTGTTTCAAGCCCTAGGATTTTATGGTTGAAAAGCGCTGGATAGAGCTCAGGTGGAACTAGAATTTGGGCTCGGTAGGCTAGAGGCAAGTTAGGTTCGAGCTTTCAACTTGATCTAGTAGAATAGAACCTAATTAAATTTCTAATGGAGTTCGGATCCATACTCTACCCAGTCGAGGCTCAACCTAAAACCCAAGCCAGACTCAAGGTCTAAAGATTGAGCCTAATATTTGATCTGATCAGCCCTGATTCATGAGCTTGATTCAATGTAAACCTGTTACTCCTTTTTTACCCCTCTCTTGATCTTCAAACAAAGGAGAGGATTTTTAGGTTGAGGTTGCTTTAGCAAGTATTAATTACATAAGCCTATTCCTTTTATTGGGACTATTTATTTCTTTTGATAATAAATTCCTATTCAAGCATTACTTTCACATGCTAGTTTGATGCTCCTTTGGTACTTCAAACCGCACAAAAATTTAATGAATTCCAATATTCTAGTGAGATGAGATTTTCTCAATCTGTTGTAGATAGATCTACCAAACAAAACCTCAAATAATTAATAGAATGATCAGATGCTTACCAATAAAAGATTAACACATTAAACCAAAAAACTACCTCCTCATTATCCTATTTTGACAGAATCAGCTCAAACCAGTTAGCCTTAAATAATCAACAAGAACCTGTCTAAATTTCAAGAATGTCCCTAAAGGATAGTAAACGTATATTTCTACCTTATCAGAAAAAGGTAGCAAACCACATACACCCTTGTAAAGATAACAAAGCAATCTAAAATAGTCAATAATACTCCCAAATCAAAAAATAATTATCACAAACCCTCATTTACTCATTTATTGCATACAATTCAATCAAATATATCACCATATCCTTACATCACTATGAACCCTCTATATTTCATAGAATCCGCACAAAACCTTACACTCCATAATTAATGATAACTTTAGCCTCATTGAGTGTGCACGCGCGTGTGAGAGAGAGAGAGAGAAGGGGATATTTAGGATATCACTTATATTTTTATTGTGATAGAATATGATAATACAATGGGGTCACATATAACAGTACAAGTGGTTCAAAATCTCATTGTTGGAGATTAAATTTTCGAAATACATAAGGGATACCCAAGAGTGAAATAACACAATGGCTACTACTAGGACAGAATTAAATGACTTTTCTTCAAGCAAATCCTAGCATTCTGCTCTAGCCAGGGTTGACAGCAAACAACCAATAATAGCTTATCTTAGGATCTTTAGGTTGACTTGGCACCCTCTTCCTTCTCCTCCGGGTCCATATAGATGGAAGAGATGCGCCCCATATTTTATCTTTAGCTTATCCTTATTGACAACCATAGGCTTCTAGAGAAGAGTTTGGGTAAGGCCTTTTGTGCAAAAGAACACTTGATGGTCTTTCGCGCAGATAACCTTTCGATCGTCCATTTCATGCTTTAAGATTAGATAACCTAAAACAAGGAGGCATTCATTTGATGGAGGTCAGATGGACCTGATCTATTTCATTTCAAAGGATTCCAATACTTTTGGCATCCGTCCGAGTAAGGTGGTAGAGAGAGAGATGCATAGAGAGCAAAGGGGACAGCATCCTCCAACCAAGCCTCACTTCTTTCCAATATGTTCTTCCTCCTCTCCTTCCAAGCGAAGGTAACTCCCTCCTTCAATCATTCATCCCATGAACTTGAATTTATGAAAGTGAGACCTAAAAAGAAGAGGGTTGCTAATCATTCATCCCTTCTCTCAAGATACGAACCATTATCTTTATTCTTTCCCTTTTATTTCTTCATTGGAGAATAGTGATATTTATAAGTAACCATATTTTCAAATAAAAATAATGAGACATAGGCCATTATCCTTTTTTTTTTTCTCTTTTCGTTCTTCATTAAACAATGAAGATATTCATAACCTTCTATTCATATAAAGATAATGGGATAAGGCTATTATTCTTATTTTTTTGCCTTTTTAGATCTTCACTAAAGAATAGGGTTACTTATAAGCAATCGTATATTCATATAAAAATAATGGGATAGAGGCATTACTCTTATTCTTTTACTCTTTTACTTCTTCGCTGAAGAACCAGAATACTTTGAGTGATCATATATACATATAAAAATAATAGGATGGTACCATTATTCTTATTATTTTGCTCTTTTGCTTCTTCACAAAAGACCTAGGTTATTTATAAGTAACCTATATTCGTATAAAGATAACGGAATAGGGGCATTATCATTGTTCTTTTGCTCTTTTATTTTTTCATTAAAAAACTGAGATATTATAACTTCAATCTAGTTCCATGAAAAAGAACTTAAAAGGCATAACAAATTAAAATAACATGTTTTTAGAGCTCATACTTGTATTGTGTTTAGCAATAAGTAAGATTCCTAAAATTCGTAACTATGTTGTACCTTAATAGTATGGTACGATATGGCCAGTATGGACTGGTTACCTCAGTAAATCCAGATTCTCAATCCTAATTTTCAACTTGATAGAAGTTACCAGGGTCTTGGAGGAACCTAGCGAATTGTAATCATGCATCTCATCTCGCACGCGCAAGTCAAGCAAAAAATATTAAGCTGGCTTCTGATAGCATGGAACTAGTGACAATTCATGGTAACTACGTCGCACTGCCTAACCATCATCATCTACTACCTCTGCAATCATGGGCCGGATCATAGCAACATTTCCCTCCTCGATGAGTTTGGCAACTAATCAAAGCACCTTAGCATCCCGATTGACCTTTATAAATTCATCTTTCACCATTCTTTAGAAAAATTGATGAGCGGTTTTGAGGGGAAATTAAGAAGAACAAAAGGACGTGGAAAAAAAGTTTGAAGCAAACAAGGGGGCAAGATCTAAAAAATCTAGATACTAGGATGTTTGGTCTCTTTTTTTTTTTATTAGGTTCCCCTATCTTTTGGGCATTTATCATTTAGCTACCCCTATTCTATGCCATCTTGATACATCTACTAGTCAATATCAATATATTCTTACCTCCACTCCCCCACTACCAAGAAAAAAGAGAAATTCTAACGTATAGCTAGTAATACTAACAATTATTATTTCTTTTCTAAAAGCACTAACAAAATTAATTGAAATAAGATAATGCTACTTAAAATTTTGAGAAGCTGAATTAGAGGAGATGCATCATGACTTTTTGGTTTGAGATTCAATAATGTGCTGATATCTGCCTCATATAACATACTGGGTTCAAGTTAGAATCAAAGTATTAGCTTGACAAAAGATATGTAATTATAATAATGTGTTAATATTTGTTAATAAGAAAAACCCAAAGTTTAGAAAGCGATTACTTTTGCTATTTGTATAAGCATTTCGCAGCGAAAAGCCAACTCTCATGTTTGCCACCTCTACGCACTTGTATGCAAGAGTAGCAACTAAGAATTTTCGTTCTTCTCATTAGTTTGTGCGAAGTAGCTGCATTTAAAGAATGATTTCTAGTCAATAAATTGATGTTAATAAAAAATCATTAAGATTGAGAGGATGCGATTAGGATTCACTATATTAAGATTGCAAGGTTACAAGTAATAATATCCCCAATCTAGAATCCATAAGCTAAAACAAAGAATATATATTAAAAATGATATAATCAAAACTTTTAAGTGTATCTGCACTCATAATATTTGATATCGAGTTAACCTCTTAATACATCTAAAATCACCTAAATTAGAGTTCAATAAGGAAGTTGTAAGCAATTTTATGAACATATGATGAATTTTTTATAAATTGTAATTTTTCTTTCGATTTTTATATATAATTCTTTATTGCAAAAATAGATATTAAATGACTCAAAGTCTGGTTGGAGTTTAAAGTCTATTTTTTATTCATTTATTTAATATTAATCCATCTAGTTCTTTTAAAAAATTAGTTTCCTTATGGAAGTAAAAAATCTAATAGTTTTAGAAAATTAATCCTATGAAAAATAAAAAACCCGTTCGCTTTAAGAAATATCGTCATGGTTTTGGTTAATAAATCGATGTTAGTCAAAAATCATCAAGATTGTGGGGATGTGAGTATTCAAAATACTTAGATTTTGGGGATGCAAGTATGCACAATCTTCTTCGCACTATGGGTAAAAGAAAACATAATCTAGCATGTCAACGGCAGGGGTATAACACAGACTAAAATGGTCTGTTTTTTTCATGCATTTACTTTTTAAGAGAAATGGTCAAGTGCTCAGATTGCTTTTTGATTTGTCAAGGCGAAGCTGGGATCTTCCAATTCATCAACAAGTCTATAAAGGCAAGTGGTTTAGAATCCTAATGTAAATATGTTATCACTTTGACACCACAAACATGTTGGGAATTTCATATGTTATATATGAATCAAATTCATATAACACGCAGCGGAAAATAAAAAATAAATATGAATTTAATTCCAAAGCCCAAGATCCTCAGGGAACAGATTCAGTTAACAAGAAATAACACATGATTATTTTAATAGATCATACATGTGTTCTTTATTGGGGATGATGCCCGATGAAGCCGGTAAATGATTTACCACTAGCCATCCACGCGTCGGCCTCTAATGGTGATCCACGCGAAGATCTTTGGATGATGTCTCTCAGGATTGGATGATAACCTTCTTGCGAGGGGTGCTAGCGCCTCTTTTCTTTTCTATTGATTTTCCAAATCAAAAAGGATTTCTTGATCAAGATCAAATATTGATCAATCAAGAGAGAGAAAGGGACGTCCTTGAGAGAGAAAGGATGTTTTAGAGAGAGAAGGAGGTGTTAGGCATCCAAGAGAGAGAGAGAGAGGAGTTCGGTGTATCTCTCGAAGGGGGTATTTCTCTCCCTTTTATAATTAAAAGGAGGTTGTGTGGTTCCATAAAAAAAAGGATTTTATCACAACCACCTAACCATTCAACCTTATCAAGTTGATAACAATTATCCTAACAAATTTAGGATATTTGCTATCATGATAATGTTAAGATTACAACCACCAAACCACATCCTAAAAATTAGGAAATTGGTTATCCCATGAAACCAACATCGCAACCTTGAATTTGGCTTCATGAGAACGCCCCAAATCATGGGGTTTACTCCTCCATGATGGAGATGGGTCATGTCCATCACATGGGCATGGATCCATCCTCCACGTGGCACGATCTCAGCCCTCGGTTTAATTGGGTTTCCATGAATCAAATCATGCCATCATATGGACCCAATTAAATACCATATTATTAATCTCAATTAATCTAAGCCATCCATCACATGGATCAAGCCTAATTAATGGATTTCATATGTACATCTCATGTACAAAAGGTCTCTCTTTTGAACAAAAAATTCTTTTCTCTATAATGAATCCTATTCATCAATTTCATGTTCTCTCATTAAGATTGAGTCAACCCAATCCTAATTTATTGGTTATCTGATTTGAATTAAGTCCAACTTAATTCCCATTTTAACTTCATCCAAAATCTTCTTAATGCGTGTGACCCATTAGGTCCCTTGACACGTTGGTAATAATCATGTCCCTAATATTGACCCTAAGATGACTTGATCAACACCTTGTCCAAGTCAATTCTTTAACCAAATCAACTCTTTGATTAAGTCAAAGAATCCATGATTATAGATCATGAGCGGCCTCTAGCAAAGCATCATGACCACCCAAGTGTTAAGGGTTTGTTGACGTGGTCATCAACACCTGTCCATGAACGGTTACCGTACGATTCAATCCCTTCGTCACATATCCCAGATCAATCAGTGGTATGGAATGTGTCAACCATATAATTGATCTTTGTTTACTTGATCTCAGAAAAATTGACTCATATGAATTAGAACTTCGAAACCATTTCGAATTCCAACTCAACCTTGCAAGGATTTAACAGTCAATTTAATCCATCAAGTGGCCGTGGGATATAACCCTTTCTATCAAGGGAGACGAATCCTGTCTTGATCAAACACCACCTTCATGTGCTTCATATCATACCCAATCGACACCATATTTGCCACCCGTGGCTAGAGCGACGTTTGCATGTCGTCAAAGCATGATATTCCACACATAAGGTGCAATGAAGATCTCAAGTCAAAGGATCACTCGCACCACCGTCATCAAAGATCAACCATCGACACTATATAGAATATCCATATGGGATCTCTGTGCGGGTCATCCAATGTATCGTTACAATAACGAACATCCACACACCATATCCAAGTATCTTCATACTTCAGCTTGCAAGATCAGCTGCACACCACAAGGGTGAAGATATGCAATGTGTGCTAGTCTCAACGGCGTTCGACAGTGTCCAATCCTGTCTACGCATCGACTAGGAAAGTTTAAAGAATCGAACCATAATGTGCAATTTTGGATCTCACAATTTGTAATCTCTATTACAAATTCCATATGCACAGTTCGCATTCTTTTGGACTTTATCTCACAGGAAAATATATCTAATATATATATAAAAATCCTGGATAGATAAAGAAACCAATAAATTTGATTTGCATTCATAAAGAAATGTGTACAAACTAGCATCTTATCCAATTGGATCTAGGGCACACTAACAATCTCCCACTTGCACTAGAGCCAATCACCCATGTATCTAATACCAAGTGACTCAGCATGACTATCATGCTTCTGCTGCGGCAGGACTTTAGTGAACGGATCAATATTATCATCCGTGGGGACTCGTTCTATTTTTATCATTTCGTCCAATGATTTCTCTAATTACATGATATCTTCTAAGTACATGTTTGGACCTCTGATGAGACCTTGGCTCCTTGGCTTGCGCAATAGCTCCATTGTTATCACAATACAAGAATATTGGATTAACAATGCTTGGAACCACTCCAAGTTCAGTGATAAACTTTTTGATCCAAACTGCTTCTTTAGCTGCATCTGATGCTGCAATGTACTCGGCTTCAGTTGTAGAGTCGGCGGTCGTCTCCTGCTTGGAACTCTTCCAGCTGACTGCACCACCATTGAGTGTGAACATAGCCTGATTGTGATTTATAATCATCTCCATCAGACTGAAAACTAGAATCCGTGTAACCTCGAACTATAAGATCGGGTCCTCCATAAACCAAGAACATATCCTTAGTTCTTCGCAAGTACTTAAGGATATTCTTGACTGCCATCCAATGTTTCTCACCAGGATTTGCTTGATATCTACTCGTGATACTCAAGGCATAAGAAACATCAGGCCTCGTACATAGCATCGCATACATAATGGATCCAATTGCTGATGCGTATGGTATCCTATCCATGTACTCTCTTTCTTCTTGGGTCTTAGGACTCATGTCCTTGGAGAGATGTACACCATGCGACATTGGCAGGAATCCCTTCTTGGATTCCTCCATGCTAAACCGCTTTAGCATCTTCTCTATGTACGTGGATTGGGTCAATCCAAGCAACCTTCTAGATCTATCTCTATAGATCTTTATACCAAGTATATAGGCTGCTTCTCCCAAATCCTTCATGGAGAATTTACCTGACAACCAATCCTTCACTTCTTTAAGGAAGGATACATTGTTTCCTATTAATAATGTCATCCACATATAATATCAAGAAAATAATATCACTCCCACTAACCTTCTTGTACACACATGGATCATCCTCATTTTTGATAAAATCAAACTCTTTGATTGTCACATCAAATCGGATGTTCCAACTTCTAGAGGCTTGCTTAAGTCCATAAATAGACCTTTGTAGCTTGCACACTTTCTTAGGATCTATGGATTCAAAACCCTCTGGTTGTGTCATATACACATCCTCCTCTAAATTTTCATTTAGGAAGGCAGTCTTGACATCCATCTGCCAGATCTCATAGTCAAAATATGCTGCTATTGCAAGCAAAATCCTTATGGACTTATGCATGGCTACAGGTGAAAAGGTTTCATCAAAGTCAACACCTTGTCTTTGCTTGTAACCTTTTGCAACTAGCCTTGCCTTATAGGTAATCACATTACCATCCATGTCGGTCTTCTTCTTGAAAACCCATTTGCACCCAATGGGTTTTACCCCTTCAGGTGGATCAACCAAGGTCCATACCTGGTTGTCATACATGGAGTCCATTTCAGATTTCATGGCCTCAAGCCATCTCTCAGAGTCAATGTTAGACATTGCCTCCTTGTAGTTGGTAGGCTCATCATCCTCTATAAGAAATGCATATTCTTAGGGATGCGAATTGTCCTACTAGATCTACGTAGCTGGTGTGTACTTGGAGCCACCTGTTGCTTTTCATGCAACGTCTGCCTGAATGTGGTTGAGTCTCCTGCTCAACTCCCACTATATTCGGCATATGCTCCATTCCATCTAATGGGTCAATATTAATTTGTGGTTCTTGAGCTTCACTAAGTTCAATCTTACTCCCACTACCCATTGTGAGAATCTCATTCTCTAGAAATATGGCATGTCTTGAGACAAACACCTTTTTCTCAAGTGGGTGGTAGAAGTAATATCCTTTTGTTTGTTTTGGATATCCCACAAAATTGCATTTATCAGATCTAGCTTCTAGCTTGTCTGATTCATTACGCTTCACATAAGCGTAACAGCCCCAAACCCTTAAATGATTAAGGGATGGTTTCTTTCCATACCATATCTCATAGGGAGTGGAGTTGACCGATTTAGAGGAACTCGGTTTAAGGTATATTCGGCAGTTTCTAGCGCATAACCCCAAAACATTTTTGGAAGATCTGCAAGGCTCATCATGGAACGTACCATGTCTAACAGTGTACGATTTCTCCTTTCTGACACACCATTATGCTGTGGTGTACCAGGAGGAGTCCATTGAGGAAGAATTCCATTCTCCTTCAAATAATCTATGAACTCATGGCTTAAGTATTCACCACCTCGATCTGATCGAAGTATCTTAATACTCTTGTCATTTTTTTTCTACTTCACATCTAAATTCTTTGAACTTTTCAAAGGCTTCAGATTTGTGCTTCATCAGATATACATAACCATATCTACTATGGTCATCTATGAACGTGATGAAATAAGAAAAACCTCCTATCACTACAAGAAAAATAAAATATTGTGATGCCCAAATGCATCGCAATTGCGTCGCTAAACATGCTATTGCGACGCAAAGCAACGCAATGACGGCGTCGCTCAGATGTCCGTCGTAATATCCATTTGTCGCAATTGCATCGCAATATTGCGACTCTCTGCGACGCAACATTGCGTCACAATATTGTGATGCATCCAAATGCATCGCTAAATTAAAAATTAAATTATAAAATTATTATTAATATTGTGACGTACTCAATTGCGTCGCAATATTGCGACGCATTTCGTTGCGTCGTAATATTTAATAATAATATTTTTGATATAATAGCGACGTAATTTGCGTCGCTAAAGCATCGCAAATAAAATTTTTTAAAATATTGCGACGCAAGGTCATTGCGTCGCAATATTTATTAAAAAATTTTAGATAATAGCGACTCAATTTGAGTCGCTAATGCATCGCTATTAATTTTTTTAAAATTATTGCGATGCCAGGTCATTGTGTTGTATTAATAATAATATTTTGAAAATATTAGTGATGTAATTGCAGTCGCTAATGCATCGTTAAAAAAATATTTTTTTAAAAAAATAAAAATTTAAAAATTAAAATGATTAATAATTTCGTTACATTTAAATATTGATCGAAACATTCTTCACTCATATTGATCCAAACAATAATCATTCAATTTTCAAAAATAATTCATATATTAAAATTTTAAGTTTTCATGTACAACATAAAAAGAAAAAAAAAATACATCAAGAATCTGAGCGATCACGTGGAGGCTATGGAGGCTGGAGACTCTGCGACAAGCAGCTAACCATATCCCAAATAATGCATCTCATCTCGCATGTCTGCAATCTCCTGATCCCGGCCTCGCATACGATCCTCGAAATCCTGCTCGACCTCCTGCCGAACCTCCTCTGCAATAGATCTCCGAAGGTCGTCTAATGCGCTCGGAAGGAAGATCACCAGAAAGTCGAGCTGGAGGCCTGATGGAAAAATATGTAGAAGCTCTAGTGCCCAGACCATAGACCCTGCGGTCTCGCGGCTGGGCACCAACCGCCTCCAAAAACCACGCCGACTCTCCTCTGCTGAGAGTTCGACGGGCGTCTCCCCATAGTAGTCGACCTGCGATGCCTCGGAGCGAAGCTCCTCGACTCGTGTCTTTAAATTATGAAATCAACAATAAATGAGTTAATAAATTTCTTAAATAAAATTTTAGAAATTAAATATACTACATAAATCTAATTTCTTACGCAACCTCTCGTGATCGCGTGTTGACCCAGGAACCGTCCCTCCGGTGTGTGTCGCCCTGAATAGACGAAACTCACCAGGATCTCCCCCTCCTGCTCAGACTATAACATTAAAGAAAATATAATTAAATATTGTAAATAACTAAAATAGTAATTAAATATT
>UESW01004127.1:0-25850 GCA_900491605.1 Calamus simplicifolius
CAAGAACAGATTAAACAGGTTAACTCAGGAGGGCATCCTTCAAGTTGATGATTGTGAATCATTAACTACCTGTGAATCATGTCTTCTTGGTAAAATGACCAAGTCATCTTTTACTGGAAAAGGTGAAAGAGCCAAAGAGCTATTGGGTCTAGTACTACTGATGTATGTGGACCAATGAGCACTTGTGCTAAAGGTGGATACTACTACTTCATTACTTTTACAAACGACCTTTCTAGGTTCGGTTATGTTTATCTTATGTGATATAAATCTGAATCGTTTGAATGTTCAAACTATATCATAAAGAAGTAGAAAAACAAACAGGAAAATGTATTAAGACCTTTTGATCAGATCGAGAAGGCGAATACCTTTCCAATGAATTTGTGACATATTTAAAGGAGAATGAGATTCTCTCCCAATGGACTCCTCCTGGAACACCGCAACATAACGGTGTGTCGGAAAGAAGGAATCAAACTCTGTTAGACATGGTTCGGTCTATGATGGGTTTTGCAAGCTTGCCAATATCATTTTGGGGATATGCATTAGAATCAGCTTGTCATATTCTTAATAAGGTTCCAAGTAAGTCTATTTCTAAAACTCCACATGAGATGTGGTATGGACATAAACCGGTTATTACCTATTTGAGAGTATGGGGGTGTCCGGCTTTGTGAAACATGCAAAATCAGACAAACATGAACCCAAATTTGACAAATGTTTTTTCATCGGCTATCCGAAAGAAACAAAAGGATATTACTTCTACAATACTGAAGAACAAAAGTTGTTCATTAGTAATAGAGCAGTTTTCTTGAAAAGGAGTTCCTTAGTGAAGGAACAAATAGCTCTAATGTTGAACTTGAGGAAGTTCATCAAGTAGAAGGAACAATACAAACCAGTGAACCCCTAGAATCTGAGTTGATTAGATCAAACTTAAAACCCATTTTAGATGCACCATTAAGGCGATCTGGTAGAGTACCACATCAACCGGATAGATACTTGGGTTTCTTGGTCCAGAATGATGATCCTGTTGAACTCGATGAGAACAACGAGGATCCGATCACCTATATGGATGCTATGCAAAGGACTGACTCTAATAAATGGCTTAATGCCATGAAATCCAAACTTGATTCCATGAAGGACAATAATGTATGGACATTAGTTGACCCATCCGAAGGGATAAAACCCATAGGGTGTAAGTGGGTTTTCAAGAGAAAAAGAGGCGCAGATGGAAAGGTAGAGACCTACAAAGCATGTCTTGTTACCAAGGGGTATCGTCAACATTATGGTATTGACTATGAAGAAACATTTTCTCCTATGGCAATGCTGAAATTCATTCGGATTATGCTAGCTATAGCAGCACACTTAGATTATGAGATTTGGCAGATGGATGTTAAAACCGCTTTTCTAAATGGTAATTTAGAAGAATATGTGTATATGATACAGCCTAAAGGTTTTATATCTGAAGACGAGTCTAAAGTGTGCAGGCTACAGAAGTCCATTTATGGACTTAAGCAAGCATCTATGAGTTGGAACATACGATTTGATAATGTGATCAAATCTTATAGCTTTGTTAAGAATAAAGAAGAACCTTGCATTTATAAATGGGCTAACGGTTCCATTATTTATTTCTTGTATTATATGTGGATGATATTCTCTTAATTGGGAATGATGTCCTTGCATTACAATGAATAAAGACATGGTTATCATCATAATTCTCCATGAAAGATCTGGGAGAAGCCTCCTACATCCTAGGGATGAAGATCTATAGAGATATATCTAAGAGGATGCTTGGTCTATCCCAATCTACGTACATTGACACAATGCTAAAGAGGTTTAGCATGGAGAATTCCAAGAAAGGCTATCTTCTGATAGGCCATGGAATTCATCTTTCTAAGAAGGATTGTTCGACAACTCCTAATAAAAGAGAACGTATGAGTCGAATTCTATATGCTTCAGCAGTGGAATCGATTATGTACACCATGACATATACAAGACCAGATGTGGCATACTCACTAGGAGTAGTGAGTAGATACCAATCTAATCCAAGAGAAAAATACTGACAAGTTGTTAAGACATCCTTAAGTATTTGAGAATACTAAGGACCAGTGGTTAGTCTATGGAGAGTCTGATTTGAAACTTGTTGGATATACTGATTCCAGTTTTCAATCAGATCATGATGATAGCAAAAGTGTATCGGGTTTCGTGTTTATCCTAAATGGTGGAGCTGTTTGCTGAAAAAGTTCCAAGCAACATACAGTGGCAGATTCGGTGTGCGAGGCATAGTACATCGCTGCATCAGATGCTGCGAAAGAAACTGTGTGGCTGCAAAAGTTCATCTCCGAGCTTAGAGTGACACCTTCCATAGATGAACCAGTCCTGTTATACAGTGACAGCACTGGTGCCATAGCTCAAGCAAAGGAACCACGAGCACATCAGCGCACCAAGCACATACTGCATCGGTTTCATCTTATTCGAGAGATAGTAGACCGAGGTGACATAAATCTTCAGAAGATTGATGGAAAGGAAAACCTAGGTGACCCATTTACTAAAGCACTCAGCATCAAGGAGTTTGACAACTATAAGTTGAAGATGGGTATTAGATACTGTAATGAGTGGCTTTAGGCTAAGTGGGAGTTTGTTGGGAATTGTATCCTAAAGCCAATCATTTGATGATTGTGCTGATGTAAATTGTATATAAATTGACATATTAATAAAAGTTATTTGGCAGTTTATTCATTATAAGAACATCTTCTTAATACTTCTGAAAGTGATGAAGCCCTTAGGATCTTCCTCACGATAAAGGAGGATTTATCTTAAAAGGTCCTTAAAAGAGTTCACGACCAAATGATATACTATGACAGAGCCATAGTACTATCAATTATAGGATGTTATATATCATATTTGTTGGTTATCCTCTTAACCAAGGAGTGTAGAGACACTGGTATGACATACAGGTAAAAGTGTAGGAGTACATTTCACCGAACGTGACTCATTTTCGGATACTCTGCTGTCAAGAGTTAATCCGAGAAGATATAGGTATAAGTATCCTTCAGACCTGAAGATCACAACCAGTGGCTTACAAGCAACTTATTGTACTTAGGTGCCGGACCACCTGGATTTCTAATCCAGCTACGAAAGGTTACTGGGTGCAGTCAAGTACTTGTGGTAGTCAGTTGTGGATCAAGATGGAATTTGACCTATCCCATTAAAAGGAGAAATGCTTGTGTTTCAATTTAGCAAGACCTTGGCCAAGGCACTTCATGTGAAAGTCACATGATCACTAAAGTTGAAATTACTTTATGGATTTGCTATTTAGAGTTGACAGGCTCTTAAGCCATCCTTAGCATTTGTGGTCAAGAGGATGAATTATACGGTAACTGTTTCTTAGGGTTCTTGGAGTTTTCTCAGCAACGCTTCGACCTATCCAAACTTCGGGTTCCATTGCTAGATGGGTACATCGATTAGTATAGAAAGTTGTTTCTATGCTACCGGCTTAGGTTCGAACCTAGAGAGTCACACGCATAGAAGTTTCCTATGATCTATTTGCTGATCAACGATTGAGAATCGTATATGATTTAATTAATCAATTTGATTGATTGAATTATCTCAATTGGGTTAAGTACAATTGAATAAGATTCAATTTGGTTTAAGTCTATTAGAAGGACAAGTCAATTTCAAATATTGATTTGAAATTAGACTTGATTTGAATTTAAATAAATTCAGGACTAGCCAAATTTGATTTGGGCTTGGACCATGATCTATGTGGGTTAAGTCAAATAAATTCAGATCAGAACCCAAACCTCTCGAATATGGATCTCATATGATGAGATGGCTAAAATATCATCTCATGAGATAGAATTTAATGCATGACATTTATTTACCGAACGTCGGATTTATTCCTCGTCTCTTTGGTTTTCTCCGAACGACGGAACTAAACCAAACGCCGTGACTCCTTGGTTTTCTCCGAATGTCAGAATTAAATCAAGCGCCGCGCCTTCGGCGTCTCTTCGCTTTTGCCAAACGACGGATTCTTAAATATCAGAATTAAATGTCAAGGCTAAATCGAGACTATAAATAGAGGGCATTCCCTCACCAGAGAACACAGAACAAAATTAGAACAACAATACACGATTTGTCATGGATTGTAATTCTAAATTATTGTGGATTGTAATTCTAAAATGTTAGAATAGAAAATCCTGGTGATTCTGGTATTAGCGGAAGCCTGGAGGATCTTGGAGGAAGATTCAAGTGAGAGGATTCAAGATCAGCAAGCTATTTTTCCGTGAGCTAGCACTCCCGAAAATCTGATCATTCGGGGCTTCGCATGGATGATAGTAGAGGTCGGACGATTGAACGGCTACAGAGCAATAAGTATTTACCTACTGTTCTTAAGGTAAGTGATTTGATCCCTAGATCTTAAGGCAGGCTTCAAGATAATAGTGTGACTAGACATCTTGAAGATCAAGATATGATCTTGATGTTTTTATATGCATATTTTAGATCAAACGACCCTGAATATATATAGGCAAAGATATGATCTTGATGCATAAAAAAATAGATTAATATGTAATCTTTTAATTTCCGCAATGATAATAGTTATCAATTTTTAAAAATATGCATGCCTCGGAGACTATTTCTCCCTACACTCATCGATTCAACAGGATCATCATTATGGACCAAGAAACCTAAGTATCTATCCGGTTGATGCAGTACTCTACCAGATTGCCTTAATGGTGCACCTAAAATGGGTTTTGAGTTTGATCTAATCAACTCGGATTCTAAGAGTTCACTGGTTTGTGTTGTTCCTTCTACTTGATGAACTTCCTCAAGTTCAACATTAGAGCTATTTGTCCCTTCACTAAGGAACTCCTTTTCAAGAAAAACTGCTCTATTACTAATGAACAACTTTTGTTCTTCAGTATTGTAGAAGTAATATCCTTTGGTCTCTTTCGGATAGCCGATAAAAAAATTTGTTAGATTTGGGTTCAAGTTTATCTGATTTTGCACGTTTCACATAAGCTGGACACCCCCAGACTCTCAGATAGGTAATAACCGATTTATGTCCATACCACATCTCATGTGGAGTTTTAGAAACAGACTTACTTGGAACCTTATTAAGAATATGACAAGCTGATTCTAATGCGTATCCCCAAAATGATATTGGCAAGCTTGCAAAACCCATCATGGACCGAACCATGTCTAACAGAGTTCGATTCCTTCTTTCCGACACACCGTTATGCTATGGTGTTCCAGGAGGAGTCCATTGGGAGAGAATCCCATTCTCTCTTAAATATGTCACAAATTCATTGGAAAGGTATTCGCCTCCTCGATCTGATCGAAGGGTCTTAATACATTTTCCTGTTTGTTTTTCTACTTCTTTATGATATAGTTTGAACATTTCAAACGACTCAGATTTATGTCTCATAAGATAGACATAACCAAACCTAGAAAGGTCATCTGTAAAAGTTATGAAGTAGTAATATCCACCTTTGGCACAAGTGCTCATTGGTCCACATACATCAGTATGTACTAGACTCAATAGCTCTTTGGCTCTTTCACCTTTTCCAGTAAAAGATGACTTGGTCATTTTACCAAGAAGACATGATTCACAGGTAGTTAATGATTCACAATCATCAACTCGAAGGATGCCCTCCTGAGTTAACCTGTTTAATCTATCTTATTGATATGACCCAGCCGATGGTGCCAAAGATAAATGTCTGTGACATCAGTTGTTCTAGGGCGCTTACTTGAATTGTACACTACATTCACAGGCTGTGATAATATATAAATGCCATTAGATAAATGCCCAGTCATTACAGTGACTCCATTCATAATGATATTCAAAGTAACATCCTTTATTGAAATTTCATAATGACTTTTGGCCAGAAGGCCTACAGAAATTACGTTCAACAAGAACATTGGGCAAAAATGACAATCATTTAGTATAATGACATTTCTATTGAAAACTATTTCAAGAACTCCTAATGCCAGAACTGGAACTAATCTTCCATCGCCGACATTAAGGAATATTTCATTGTCCTCAAATCTTCTGGTGACCTGTAGTCCCTGCAATGAATTGCAAATGTTAAAAGGACTCCCGGTATCCAATACCCAGGTCTGATTATCATATACAGAAAAATTATAAGTGTTATCATATAAATACCTTGTTGAGCAACATCTTGCTCCTTTTTCTTCTTTGGCCTGTTTTGATCAAGTGTGGCAATGTAAAGAGGACAGTTCCTCTTCCAGTGCCCTTGCATCTTGCAGTGAAAGCATTCAGCTTGACTTTTATCAACTTTCTTCTTCTGCATCTGACCCCTTATAGATGTCCTAGCATGTTGCACCTTTTTATTATTCTTTTTCTTCTTCCCTTTCCCAAAGGGTTTACGCCCTACCTTAGATCCTTCAACCACATTAACCAAACCCTTAGAGAGCTGGTTATCCTTCTCAAAGTTCTGTAACAACCCCAACAAACCATGGTAGTTGACTGCAGGCTTTGTCATTCGAAAATGAGTAAGGAAAGGTCGGAAGGATGGAGGCAAGGAATTCAGGATCGCATCTTTTCCCAACTGCTCATGTAAGGGAAAGCCGAGCTTGCTTAGGAGTTCTATCTTCTCGATCATATACAATACATGATCAGTGACAGGAGATCCATCCCTCATTCGAGCATTGAAAATTGCACAACTAGTCTTGTGCCTTTCAACATCGTCGGGTGTGCCGAAAGATTCATTCAACGCTTGAATGATTTCTTCTGGCTGAGCATTCTCGAACCGGCGACCGAATTCATCGTTCATTGCTGCTAGCATGATACAACACACGCTAGTTCTATCATTGAGCCACTTCTGATAAGTGTCTTTCTCAGAACTTTCGGTGTTTGCATCAGGTATCTTTGGTGCAGGATTATTCAGAATATATAGAATCCTCTCATGCTCAAGGACGATCTTAAGTTTTCTGAACCAGCTATTGAAATTGGAACCATTCAACTTGTCACTATCCAATAGGGACCTTAATGATAAATTAGTGGCCATGTTCTGCATAAGGAAAAACTAAAGTTTATTAGTATATAAATTGATTTAGTCTAAAGACTTGGACTTTAGTCTAAAGATTCTCTCACTATTTTGTTCAAATTGGCAGCCTCTACAACCCAATTTGAAGAATTATTCTTAATTCTTTAGCGGGCACTAAGATCTATAAACTACATACAGGCCCAAGTGAAGCTTGGCTAACCCATATGCATCTAAGAGTAGGTTTAAAACCAATTGTTTTCCCAAACAATTCTTAGTGTTCAGTTTTGCCCCATATACCTCTTCAGCAGGCATGAAGTGCCTCCACTGAAAGTTCTGGTTAGGTCCAACCATTAAATGATATAATCAGTGTAACCTATCAATAGACAACCAAGCCCGAGTGAAGCTCGGCTCACCTGACTGTTTATTTAATAGTTACGCTGACTTATCATATAATGAATGATAATTCCAATGGTTGATAAGCACCAGGCATGGAGTGCCTCCAATGATTATCAAGACATCGAACTCATTATCACCCACCTTAATGGGAGGCTATGATCTAGTTATCATATAACTATTTATTTTAAGGACCTAATAATTTTAGAGGATTTTAATAATATGAAGATAAATTGACTAATCAAGTTCTCCCACTAAATCTATGAAATCAGTAGAATGAAACAAGATTAAGTCAGGTTAAGTGGCACCTAAATCAGTCAGACTAATTTTCTTACAGGCATGGGTCAACCCGAATCAGGTAAATGATCTGAATCATAAATGGTTCACCACATTGACCAGGTGAGTGAGATCGATGGGAGGGATATGCCATTAACTCATTAAAGACGCATCAATACGAGTAGCTCCCAATTAAAAACCATTCGATCGTTGATCCTAGAGCAACTTGCCAACTCACCTTGACATCATATGGTTAACCAATTCTGATTTGACCATCTAAGAGATTCATGCTCAACCACGGAGCCTAATCTACTTCCATTTGGTTTAATCAAAGAGAAGGACATGATCAACTACAACTATTGTTTGATTTAGAGCATTCTTAACCTAATCTAATTAGATTTGATCAAATACTCTTACAGTCCAGTTGATTTAAACCTTAGGGTCTAACCCTTTATGGACCCAATTTAGCTAACCTAAAGGATTAAATATATTTCATGTTTACATGTCATATATTTCAATCAAGCATCATATGTATTATGTTACTACTCATAATTCCTATATTTAGATCATATCTAAAGAGATTATAAATTAACATTTGACATTCAAATTAGACTCTCATAAATATTTGTATGTTTCATAACATAGACATCATACCATCATATATCATATCTATGTTTTATACTAAACATGCAAATATCATGTTTTATATAACATCAACATGTATCAAATATAAAATATATTTTGAGAGTGTGTGTAATCAGTGTTTTGAAGCCAAAGTTCAATTTAAATTATCACGACAATATGTCACAGAATACCTCGTTGAATGGGTAATTTGGATTTTCAATCCATCTGTGACCGAATAGACCTGAGATTTGTTTTAGCCTTGATTACACAATTAATAGGAGCATTAATTTACATAATAAATTAGATCAATACGAAACCATTGCTCTGATACCATTTGTAGGGAGAAACAATCCCGGAGGCATGCATATTTTAAAATTTTGATAACAATTATCAATGCGGAATTTTAAAGATTACATACTAATCTATCTAACATGCATCAAGATCATATCTTTGCCTTGTATATAGGATCGATTGATCCAAAATATGCATATAAATAAAAATATCAAGATCATATCTTGATCTTCAAGATGACTAGTCATACTACTTATCTTGAAGCCTGCCTTAAGATCTACGGATCAAATTGCTTACCTTAAGAACAGTAGGTAAATCCTTATTGCTCTGCAGCCGTTCAACCGTCCGGCCTCTAGTATCGTCCATGCGAAGCCTCGAATGATCGATCGGATTTCCGGGAGTGCTAGCTTGCAGAAAAATAGCTTTGCTGATCTTGAATCCTCCCACTTGAATCTTCCTCTAAGATCCTACCACGCTTCCGCTAACACTAGAATCACCAGAATTTTTTATTCTAACCTTTTTAGAATTACAATCCACGACATATTGTGTATTGTTGTTCTATGTTTTCTGGTGAGGGAATGCCCTCTATTTATAATCTCAATTTAGCCTTAACATTAATTCTGACATTAAGAATTCCATCGTTTGGTAAAAGCAAAGAGACACCGAAGGCGCGATGCTTGGTTTAATTTCGACGTTCGGTGAAAACCAAAGAGACGTGGCTAAATCCGACGTTTGGTGAAAACCAAAGAGACGTGGCTAAATCCGACATTCGGTGAAAACCAAAGAGTCGTGGCTAAATCCGACGTTCGGTGAAATTAATGTTAGGCATTAAATTCTAAATGAGAATTTAATCTCTCATGAGATGAGATTTTAGCCATCTCATCATATGAGATCCTTATGCGAGAGGTTTGGGTTCAGGTGATGGTTTAATCTGATCTGAATTTATTTGACTAAACCCACATAGATCATGGTCCAAGCCAAATCAAATTTGGCTAGTCCTGAATCTATTTAAATTCAAATTAAGTCTAATTTCAAATCAATATTTGAAATTGACTAGTCCTTCTAATGGACTTAAACCAAATTGAATCTTATTCACTTGTACTTAACCCAATTGAGATAATTCAATCAATCATATTGATTAATTAAATCATATACGATTCTCAATCGTTGATCAGCAAACATATCATCCTAGAAAACTTCTATGCATATAACTCTCTAGGTTCGAACCTAAGCCGGTAGCATAGAAACAACTTTCTATACTAATCGATGTGCCCATCTAGCAATGGAACTCGACGTCCGGATAGGTCGAAGAGTTGCCGAGCAAACTCCAAGAACCCTAAGAAATAGTTACCGTATAATTCACCTCTTGACCACAAATGCTAAGGATGGATTAAGAGCCTGTCAACTCTAAATAGCAAATCCATAAAGTGATTTCAACTTTAGTGATCATGTGACTTTCACATGAAGTGCCTTGGCCAAGGTCTTGCTAAATTGAAATACAAGCATTTCTCCTTTTAACGGGATAGGTCAAATTCCATCTTGATCTACAACTAACTACCCCAAGTACTTGACTGCACCCAGTAACCTTTTGTAGCTGGATTAGAAATCTAGGTGGTCCGGCACCTAAGTACAATGAGTTGCTTGTAAGCCACTGGTTGTGATCTTCAGGTCTGAAGGATACTTATACCTATATCTTCTTGGATTAACTCTTGATAGTAGAGTATCTGGAAATGAGTCACGTTCGGTGAAATGTACTCCTACACTTCTACCTGTATGTCATACTAGTGTCTCTACACTCCTTGGTTAAGAGGACAACCAACAAATATGATATACAACGTCCTATAATTGATAGTACTATGGTCCTGTCATAGTATATCATTTGGTCGAGAACTCATTTAAGGACCTTCAAAGATAAATCCTCCTTTATCGTGAAGGAAGATCCTGAGGGCTTCATTATAATCAGGAGTATTAAAAAGATGTTCTTGTAATGAATAAACTGCCAAATAACTTTTATTAATATATCAATTTATATACAATTTACATTAGCATAATCATCAAATGATTGGCTTTAGGATACAATTCCCAACAGCATAAACTCCTGAGCGATAAGGACATTATCCGAAATGCTCCGACCTCTGATAAAAGCTCTCTGCTCAGCAGAGATAAGGCGCGGGATAACATCGCGAAGGCGAGAGACCAGGAGGCGCACACAGACCTTATACATTGTAGTACACAGGCTGATGGGATGATAATGATGAGGCCTGGAAGCATCAGGGCGCTTGGCCACAAGAGTGATAAAAGTCTAGTTCCAGTCAGCAGGAATGGATTTGGAATGGAAAGCAAGCTGAATGGCAAGAACAACCTCCTGACCGACAATATCCCAATAATGGCGGAAAAAGAAGGGCGAAAACCCATCGGGCCCAGGCGCCTTATCAGGACCAAGCTCGCATAAAGCCAACCGAATCTCATCTGTAGTAATCGGTTTGATCAGAAGATCATTCTCATGAGGCAAGACCTTCTTAGGGGGAGGAACCGGAGTAACAGGAGCCCCAACACCAGATAGATCCATCCATCTGGACTGGAAGAAATGGAATAATTGCTCACGGATGATTTCATTATCCTCCTGGGAGTGCCCGTCCTCATCAACTAGCCTTTGAATTCGGTTGGCAGCACGACGCTTTAGAGTGGACTGATGAAAGAACTTTGTATTACGGTCTCCCTCATGAATCCACTGAACCCTGGATCTATGTCTCCAGTAAGTCTCCTACTGCTGAAGGAGGGAGTGATGAATAGAGAGCATAGCACGGAGAGAAGAGAGATTAGCATCAGAGAGACCATCATTCTGATCCTCAATAGACTGGAGGGAAACAATATCAGCTTCAACCCGCTCTATCCTCCTCTGAAGGTCCCCAACCTCCACTCTGTTCCATCTAGAAAGCCTGCGTCTTGCTGACTCCAGCCGCCTGGCAAGACGATAAGAGGCGTTGCCATGCGTAGGCAGCTGCCATACCTGGGATATAATAGATCGAGCAGAAGGGTAGGAAGTCCAAAACTGCTCAAATCTAAATAGTCTTTGCTGCTGAAAATCGACCTCTGTGGAAATCAAGATGGGGCAATGATCAGAAGCAATCCTGGGAAGGTGAGTAACAGTAACAGAAGGATGCTTATAAAGCCATAGGGCATTAGCCATAGCCCTGTCCAATCTCTCCCATACACAGCATTTCCCTGGCGATTATTGCACCAGGTGAATTTGGGACCTGAAAATCCCAGATCCAGTAACCCTGCTGAAGAAATAAAGGATCTGAACTCAGAAACATCCGCTGAGTCACGGAATTGCTGACCTCCTTTCTTTTCATTGGCATTAGAAATGCAATTAAAATCCCCAGCAATAATGGAAGGAAATCCCTAGGCAAGAAGAGAGAGAACCTCGGACCAAAGGACACGCCTCTCCCTGAAATCCGTGCTAGCATAGATGCCTAAGAGAAGCCAGGGGTCAGATATGCCCTTCAAAATAACAAGAGCAATCTGCTGATTGCACTGATAAAAGCATCCACCTTAATGGAAGTATTACTCCAAATGGCAATAATCCCACCAGAATGACCCACTGAGTCCACAGCATAAGAAGTCCATGATCTCGCTATCTGCCTCCTAAACCATGCCAGACTGACACCTGATAGACGAGTTTCCAAAAGAATACATATATCAAAATTATGAAGCTGAACCAACCTCTTAAAGGGGAGCAGAAAGAAGGTTTTCGAGCTCCTCTTACATTCCAAATTAGAATATTCATTTAATTAGCTGGGGGAGGTGGGGCCCCCACCTGATCCTCCAACATAGAGCTATCAAGAAGGTGCCCTGGAGATAGGGAAGCACCCTCTTGCTTCTGAGAAGTACAATCCATCAATTGGTTGTCCTCGACGGACGCACCAATCACAGCCACCACTTGATTCACCCGAGGGGACACCGCAGAGAACATGGGGTCATTGCTCTGACCCTGAATAGCCAATTTAAGGCTGGAGACAATGGACTCGTGACTTTGTCCCTCTACCGATGTTGAATGAGGCAACATCCCCTCCAGGACAGAACCTTGGCTAAGAGAAGTTGGATCAGACAAGCTAGCCAAGGTTGTAGTACCCGGATTATGAAAAGGGGTATATGAGAAGGTGACTTTGTCCTTAAAAGACGAAGAAGTGGACGCTGCACCCTTGCCTTTGCGATTAACCGATTTGGATACAATCCGCTGGGATTGGGACTCCACCGGCCTGGCCCGCTTTGAGGGACCCGGGTTGGCATCCCGAGAATCCCCAATCCTATCCACCACTAGATCCGTACCAAGTAAGGCAAAAGGATTCTTAGAAGCAGAATTTGGAATCAAAGCAGGCTTAGGATCTGAACATTCAGACTGAGTTACATCTCTCGGTTGGCCACTAATACCGGCACGCTGAGATTTCAGCCTCCCTATAATCGGCACGTCAGTCTTCACAGAAGCCTCAAACAGCCCAGACTTCACAGAAGCCAAATCCTTCCCAGTCTTGCACAAGCTCCGGCGAGCAAGCCTTCCAGGCACCTGCCAGCCATCGAAACGGGAGGCTGAGGACAGAGACAAGGCATCAATAGCCGAGACGAGAGCTGAACGAGGGATCGTCTTCTTCCTCTCTGCTGGGTGATCAGGAGACGATCTCCTCTGCCGAGTCGCCGTCATCCAAGGCCCATAGAGAGCAGTAAGATGTTCATCCTCCGGAACAGAGGGAGGAGACGACGAAGAGCAGGGGCCGGAGATGTGGAGCGATCCACACTTCGAACATAACCCCTCCAAGTGTTCGAATTGAAACTGCTGCCAGAAGGGAGATCCCTTCCCCCTTACTCTGACACCTGGCTGGAGCGAGGACCGAAGGTCAACTCAGACGCACGCCCGAGCATACCCTCCCCTGCTTCTTTGCTGGGTAGCTGAATCAGAGTAAAGAAAAAGGCCTGCCAGCGCCAGAATCTCCCTCAAGATCTCATCATTCCAGAATTCCAGGGGGAGATTTGGCAAGCGAACCCAGAGCAGAGCCGAAGCAACAACGTCCGCCACCGGAATGAACTCCGGCGCCAACCCTCGATGGCAATCGGTTGGCCGTTGGCCACCCATGGTCTACCCATCACCATCGCCTGAGCCAGAGGATCATCAAACCGTAACATATGGCAACGGTGAGCTAGGCTAATAGGGACGATGTTGCCGGGGACACCCGCACGACGGAACTCCCGAATGATGGCTTCAGAGGAATCCAACGGCTGAAGGTTCTAGCAAAAACAGCCATTTTCTCCTAGCCAGAGCTTGCTTCCTCCAAGACCGCTACTGGAATTTGGATAATATCGGGAAAACGACCCTCCAGCGACGCCACCACTTCCAGCGACGGTGAAGGGGAAACCCAGAAGAACCTGGGCTCCGTAGCACTGTTCCGGCCACGATGACCCTCCTTAACCCCATCCGTAGCCATTGGAGGAGGGGGGACAGAACCCGCCATCAACCGAAGAGGATCGGAGACAGAGAAGAACGGAGATCGCTGGAGATCAGCAGCACCAATGTTCGTTGCGTGAATCTTAAAGCACACCAGAAGAGCAAATAACACGGTAGCACTAGAGCTCGAGGGAATAGTTTGAAATCGTTTTCACATCTTAACTTAAATATGTATTATTTAAGTATATAGTTAATATATTTTAAAGAAAAAAATAAAAATAAAAATAAATAAATGAATATCTAATTCTATCTAAATATTTTGCAACTCTATAAAGTCTTGTGTAGCTCTCATAAATTTTAAAATAAGAAATAAAAATATAAACCGTAAGAGAAGACAATGCTAATCCGTTTTCACTCATTTTACATCTACCCAATAATATTTCTGATGTGGTATTTGGTAATTAAAGCGTTTATATTCATAATTTTTATTTTATTTTATTCGAGGTCGTCGGCGGTCTCGAATGAGGAAAGATCAGGGCTAGACTGTCTCTCTCTCTCTCTTCCCCCCGCCCCCCAAACTCTCTCTCTCTCCCCCTCCCCCCACCCCCCGCGGCTTCCCTCTAGCATCCTCAGATATGGTGGAAGCGTCGATTGAAGACTGGTTCGGTTCTGCTGTTGTTGGGAGGTTGATGGGCGAGGCCGAAACCCTTCTTAGGGAGAAAGACGATTTACATCCAAAAATGGGGGTTCTGCTTGTGAGACTACTAAAGGCCCTTGAAAAAATCAAAGCTTTGATCGAAGGTGCTGAGAGAGGCCGAGGGCTGATCAGGGACCCTTACCAGTTGATCTTGCTGAGGCCACTCAAAACCACTTTATATGACGCGGAGGACGTGCTGGACGAATTGCAAGGCAAAATCCTCTCCGAAAAGATATTGGACGGTGACAAGAAGGTGCGGCGTTTCTTTCAAAAACAAGGCAAGAAGGTGTGGCGCATTTCATCCTGTTTTATGAATTTCAATAGTTCAGTTTCGTTCCGTCATGACCTCCGAAACTTAAACGAACTTGTGCGAGAACTTGAAATTATTTTTGCCAGCGATTTAAGGACATTTATAGATGCCCACCCTGAAAAGGAGATGACCCGATACAGGGAGACCTCTTCTTATATTATGCTTGAGGATGAGGATGTTGTTGGGCGAAAAGACGTGAAAGAAGAGGTAATAGAAAAATTGTTGAGCTCCGGTGGTGAGCCTGAATCCAGGGACAAGGGACGTGTTGGGAGTAGCTTCGATGTCCTCCCATTACTAGGCATGGGTGGGGTTGGCAAAACAACTCTTGCACAACTTGTTTACAATGATGAGCGAGTGAAACATCATTTCCACCCAAGACTCTGGTGTTATGTTTCTGATAATTTTGACATCAAAGGAATTTTAAAGTCGCTGCGGGACACCCTGTCAAAAAATCTCCACATTAATATTTCTGACATATCTATGGAAACCATTAATAATGATCTTGAGCTCGCTTTGTCAAACAAGAGATTTTTGATTGTCTTTGACGATGTATGGATTAGTGAACCTTTTGATTGGGCAAAGCTGCATCGCATCTTGACATGCGGTGCAATAGGGAGCAAGGTTGTGGTAACCACTCGAAGTGAATCAGTTGCGCGTATTGTGGGTACTATGAGCCCGATAATGGTAAATTTACTATCAAAAGATGACTGCTGGAAGATTATTAAGAATTTAGCTCTTGGGCATAAAAAGCAAGAGGAAACGAACGAATTGAAGGAAATTGGTATGCAAATATGCGAAAAGGCGGCTGGTGTACCATTAGCGGCAAAGGTGCTGGGTGCCCTATTACGAAACAGCCTGGATAAGAATTCTTGGAGAGCATTCTTGGCAGCTAAATGGTGGGAGATAGATTTTTCTTCAGAAGGGATCTTGCCAGCTCTCAAGTTGAGCTATCAACACCTAAATGCAAATTTGAGACAATGTTTTGCTTATTGTTCCATTTTTCCTAGGGGTCACGAGTTCGAGAAACAGAAGTTGGTCCAGATGTGGCGGGCACAGGGTTACATTAAACTCAATGATCGAGAAGGAAGGACACCGGAGAATATTTTGAGAAAGCTGGAGGATATTGGGAGCAGATGGTTTGATGAACTAAAATTTGGATGTTTCTTTCAACCTGTTGAGGGAAGCTGCAGATATGTAATGCATGATCTGATGCGAGAGTTGGCAATATCTGTCTCTTTGGATGATTGCTTTGTTGTTGAAGATGGGTCGGAAAATATTCCTCATAGCGTTCGCCACTTAGCTATTATGACCGACCAATTGGGTGCCCTCAACGAAATTAGAAAATATGAAAGATTGCGAACCATTTTGTTCTTTGGCAATTATGATTCGCATGAATTCTCTAAGATCCTTGAAGACATGTTCACATATCTGAAAAACCTGCGTGTGCTGGATCTATCTTCGAGTGCCATAGAAGAGGTACCAAATGCTATCGGTGGCTTATCACATCTCCGGTACTTGGACATGTCTAGCGCCAAAATCGAACGGCTTCCCACATCTTTTCGGAGGCTCTACCGTCTACAAGTGCTGTATTTACAAGGGGGCGGCTTCCAGGAGTTACCCAAAGGCATGGATTGCCTCCAGATCAACCCACATGATCTCTATAAGGAAGGGGATTGGACAGCTCACTCGTCGCCAGAACTTGGGGGAATTTCCTGTTAGAAGGATGAGGGGGCGGCCTATGCTTTGCAGTTGGAATGGAGCGCTCAGCCTGATGCAGAGGAGGTACTTGAAGTCATTTGCTATGATCGTATTGTCTATCTAGGATGACAGAATCAATGTCTCATCAATCTTGTATGTATGTATGTATGTATGCAGTCTCTCTCTCTCTCTCTCTCTATATATATATATATATATATTTGTGTACATATTTGCGCATGTATCCTGAAATTTGTCATAATAAATCTCTCATCTTTCTGGCTGCTTCCGATAGGATTCTGCATTTTGACAATATGCATGCATTAACCAAATTGGTGATTGTTGTTGCTAAAATACTTCAACCATCGGGAAGCCTCCGTTTATCTTTTTCAGCTGATTAAGAATTCTTGGATCGACTTCTCATGGTCGGAAGTCTGTGAAAAGTTTATGGGTGAGGATTTCAGTAGGGTTACTCCGAATCTCAAGTTAAAGTCTTCGGTCATAGCTCTAAGCTTGAAGAAAAGCTTGATTGTTTGAGAGGAATCTTTTTTGTGTGTGAGCGTTTAGGTATTCTTATCTAATCGAAGACTCTTACCAATTTATGGGAGTTCGTGAAGCTCGTGGCATAACAGAATTTCAGAGCATATGTTCTGAAGCCTATTTGGCCATAACAGAATTGGCAGGATTTATCCTTCATATTCGTAGTGGAGGAAATATTTTCGTTGTAATTTAGGATCGTAAGAGGATCGTGCAAACCGTTATGAGTGGTAGGGGTCATGCAAGTGGAACACCAAAGAGAGTCTGATCCGGATGGCCGATGGAAATCCTACCTGGATGGTCGACTGGAGATCCTACTTGGGTGACCAACTGGAAGTGTAATCACCGCTATCGATTGGACATTGCCCCATCAAATGTCCTTCCACTCCTGAGCTTGTGCGATCACGTACCTTGCATCTGTCAAATGAAAGAAATACAGAGCTTTATCACACCAAGGTTTGGGCATCATCGATCATAGAGCTTAACACGTGCGGAGGGTGTGCCTTCTGGGAAGTGGGGTCTTTTCATACTGAGCAGAGGATGAGGAAGTAGGATACAGTACCATTGGTAGACAACGGGTCACCATGTAGAATCAAGGCGGCGTTCTCAAAAGGTGAGGAGCTATGCGCCATCATTGCCCTGCCGCGAATTGCATTCACCCATGCATTGCCAAAATGTCACTTTCGAGTGGTGAAGAGTCGTTTATCAATTGAGATGTCAACTCCCAATCGTAACCATCCACATGGCCGTGCCATCGGGCGGGATGAGTTTTTCATTTTAAAAATCTTTGAATAAAAGCCTTTCACCTTCTCTATCGAGCCTTTTGTACTTTTAGTGCTATGAGAGAGAGAGAGAGAGAGAGAGAGAGCTCCTTCTTCTCCCTTTGCTCTCTAGGTTTTCAAGGTGCTTTCCTTGTTTCACAAGTTTGTTTCTTCCTCATTCCCTTAGGTCGCCTCCTTAAGTTCTTTCTGCCCTCCTTTAAAGTGGTTATGGACCTTAAGCCCCCCTTCGTAGGAAGGGAAAAAAGCCCATGATAGAGCGCTCCTCTTCTTCTTTCGAGGACGATGTCCTGCTTCAGATACGCCGTAGGGCTAGCGGCATAATGATCCGCAAGTCTTCGACGACTCCGGCTTGTCCAGCACCTCCTTAGGTCGTTGCTCTGAGTCCAATCGGTCTGAAGGCATTTCTTCGACTATGACTCGATCGGAGGTGGAAGAGATTAGGATTGTATAAGGGTGTCGGAAGAAATTAGGTTGTCCGCACCTGGTCCCGATGATAGGGTGACCATTGGCCCCGCCGAAGGGATTGCGCTATATGAGGAATTCTTTAAGGCATGACTTTGCCTCCCTTTCCATCCCTTTGTAGTGAACTTCTAAAGAGGTATGACCTGGTTCTGGCGCAGTTGTTCTCGAACTCCTTTAGGATTGTCTGTGCCTTTATAGTGCTTTGTCATTGCCACAGCTTCATGGCTAGAGTCTTGCTGCTCCGAACCATGTATTCCCTTCGATGCCATCCATCTAAAGTGGGATTATGGTTCTTTGCTCCCCAACAGAAGAGAATACTCAAATTCGATCTCTCCTCTTCCATCAAGGGATGGAAGTCTCGTTTCTTCTTTCCCACATAGGTGGAGTGCGAAGGAGGTGGGGGGAGCCGAACCAGTCCCCAAATAAAAACTCAGCCATAGAGCAAGCAATAGGGAGGTGTTCGACCAATTATTGAACTCCTAAATCCTTCCCTACTGGGTTCTCCTGTCAGAGAAAAACCTATTCGAAGACAGCGTGAGCTCGGTGCTGACCCTAGATGAGTGCAGGGGCATTCTTCCTTCATTTTATTTTTTTTCTCTTTTCTCTCTTTCTTCTCTAATCTTCTGTGCACTCATCGCAGGGATGAAGTTCTCGCTTGATCATTGAAGGGTGTTGCAAGAAAAGAAAAGAGAAGGTCGGCGACGTAGGGAAATATGAGATGAAGAAGCCCCATTCATCACGCCTAGCGCCACCTTGACCTTAGGAGGCCCGCAGTGAGGCGGTCCCAACTGGAGAGACCCTAATTTCCCACCCAAAGGCAGCGGAACCCATCCCGACTATCCACTCGGTAGTGGCGGCAGAGCCAAGGGCGAAGGAAGCTTGTTGGGGAGATTGTTGAGATAATGTTGCCCCAATCTTATTGATTTTGATGATTACCAAAAGACATGAGTATATTAAAAGATGTAATGAGTTTATTTACATGAGCAATGAATTTATTTAGAACAGTGAATGAGAATGTTTAAGTATAACTTTAATCAATTTGAAAGTAACTTCAAGCTCCATGTTTAAGCTTTCAAATAGAAATTTTATACTTCATATTATAATCAATGAGTTTTTGGAATATTTCTTGAATTGATTCCTAATGACAATTTTATTGTATTGAAGTCAAAAATTTGATTTAAAATGAATCTGGAATGATTTTCAAGTCAATCATAAAATTCTCTGATTTTTGATACGTTCCGGAGCCAACTCTAGAGTTTCAGAGTCGACTCCACTCAGAATACAAAAATGACTGTCTGTCTCGAGTCGACCCCTGTGATTTCATGAGTCGACCCCCGATTCTGTCGAGCCGACTCCATGACTGTGTGAGTTGACTCCGCTCAGACTCCAGAGGAGTGTTTTTCTGAGCACTTCGCGAGTCGACCCCAACTTTTCATGAGTCGACCCCCGACTGTCAGGAGTCGATACCTTATTTTTGATGAGTCGACCCTTTGACTTTCTGAGTATTTCTATTTTTGGTATCACGACTTCGAGCCGACTCGCGGAAAGCAGGAGTCGACTTCAGCAAATCTGGGCGAGATTTTTCTGAATGCCAACTCAGCGTCAACGGTAAGATTTTTAATCAACGGCTATATTTCTTTGTTTCTAACGACTATATTTTTGCAGAATCTATAAATAGAGAAGCCGTTTTCAAATCAAAAAGAAGAGAATAGACATTCAAATCAAAAGAGAGAAATCTTTCAAAAAAAGAAGAAAAACAGAGCGTCACTTGAAAAAATCCATGATTCAAAATAGAGTGAAAAAAAAGTGTGAAATCAAAGGAAGCTCCTTCTGTGCTCAAGCTCAACAATCCAAGGAAGCTTCAGAAGAAAATCCAAGAGCTATTCAAGAGCATCTCAAGTGATTTTTAACACTCAAAGAAAAGAGGAAAAGCTCAAATAAACTCCAACGTACAGTCCGTGAAGAATCCGAGCTGAGGCCCGATTCTACACTTCAAAGGAGTTGAGGAAAAGAAGAAAAGCTCAAAAGCCAACCAACTGCAAATCAGGCTTTTCTAAACTTTATTCTTATATTTGTTTATCTGCTCATTAAGGAGCTTTGTAACTGAAAATAATATTTCTATTCTTTGTGTCTAGTTCAATCTGGGGGATTAAACTAGTTGAGGTAGTCTTACCTCGGTACAAGCTTGGTAAAGCTTGTGTTAGGGTTTTTATGCTGGTGAGCCCTTGAAAACCAGCTGGGTTCGTTGTGATCCCAAAAAAATAACAAGTTTGAGTTGTGAGCTTGTAAAACAACTCTGCTGTAATCAAGAAAGATTATAGTGTGGACCCAAGTGAATCTTGGGAGTGGACGTAGGTGTTGGATACACCGAACCACTATAAAATCTTTGTGTTTGCCGTGCTTTCATTAACTCTTTCTCTATCTTTGTTTTATTCACTGCACTTTGTATTCACATTGCATTTGCCTTCATTCTTCTTAAGCAAACTATTTTAAAAGGCTAATTTTTAAAGAACCCAATTCACCCCCCCCCCTCTTAGGTTGTCATCTGGGCCAACAATTGGTATCAGAGCAAGTGCTCATTAGATTTTGATCACACGATCAAGAGCTAAAGATCCAAATGGCAACACAAGTTGGATCATTTGCTGAAGGTCATTCTACGAATAGACCTCCACTGTTTAATGGTTCAAATTATTCTTATTGGAAAGCAAGAATGAGGATATTCATTCAAGCTTCTGATTATGAATTATGGGGTGTTATAATTAATGGACCTAGTACACCCACACATGTTATTGATGGCACTATTGTTCCTAAGCCCGAAAGGGACTGGAATGATAATGATAGGAAGATGGCATAGCTCAATGCTAAGGCCATGAATGTCTTATATTGCTCTTTAGACGCTAATGAATTCAATGGAATCTCCACTTGTAATTCCGCAAAGGAGATTTGGGATAGACTAGAGGTTACCCATGAGGGTACCAACCAAGTAAAAGAATCTAAAATTAATATTCTTGTTCATAAATATGAGTTGTTTAGCATGGAACAATCTGAAACCATTGCATGCATGTATACTAGATTTACAGATATTGTAAATGGTTTGAAAAGTCTTGGTAAGACATATACTAACTCAGAACTTGTTCGAAAAATTCTTAGGTCATTACCAAGATCATGGGAAGCAAAAATGACAGCAATCAAAGAAGCAAAGGACCTCAACACTTTACCCTTAGAGGAGCTTCTAGGATCTCTTATGACCCATGAGCTGACTATGAGGCAGCATGTAGAGGAGGACACAAAGAAGAAGAAAGTGATTGCCCTCAAAGCTGCAAAAGAAGAAGAGAGCAGCAGTGATGATGATGATGATGATGAAGAGACTGCTCTCTTAGCTAAAAAGTTTAAAAGATTTATGAGGAGAAAGAAACCCTTCCACAAGAAGAAATTTGGAGCAAAGTGGGAAGGAGAAAAGGATAAGAACAAGGACAAGGATAAAGAAAAAGAGAAAGACCCCTTGACTTGCTATGAGTGTAATAAACCGGGTCAGTTTAGGAATGAATGTCCTAAATTGAAGAAAGCCTACAAAAGAAAAAGAAGGCTTATGTGGCGACTTGGAGTGATAGCGAGGAAACTTCTTCCGAAGAAGAAGAACAAAAGAAAGTCGCAAACGTATGTTTTATGGCGGACGACAACGATGAGGTAAGTTCCGATAACCCTTGCGATGAATTTGCATTTGATGAATATTTGATGCTTTTAATGAACTTGTTGGTGATTTCAAGGTTTTGAAAAAGAAATACAAGATTTTGAAAAATGAAAATTTAACTTTCATTAAAGAAAAGGAAGATCTTAATAATGAAGTTAAGAAACTTAAATCTGAAAATGAAATTTTGGTAAAAGAGAGAATTAATTTCAAATGAAAATGATAAACTAAGGAAAGAGGTTGAAAAACATAAGAACATAGTTGATAAGTTTACATTAAGCTCAACTAAATTAGACATGTTATTAAATAGTCAAAAAGCAGTTTTTGACAAAGCCGGATTAGGGTATAACACTTTAAGAAAACAAAAATTACTGAAAAATATTTTTGTGCGTGCTGGCCAAAGTAATTTTACATGCTTTAAATGTAATCAAAAAGGACATAAATCTTATGAATGTAAAATTCTAAAACCTAATAAAAACTTAAATGTTAAAGGGAAGAAAATATGGGTTCCGAAAGGAACAATATTTGTTGCTACTAACCATGAAGGACCCAAGAAAGCTTGGGTACCTAAACATAAAGTTTGATATCATTGCAGGAATGTCTTGTGGCCAAAAGATCAAAGAGAAAGTGGTATCTTGATAGTGGCTGCTCAAGACATATGACGGGTGATAAAGAAGAATTCATCACCCTTGAAGAAAAGAAAGGAGGAGTTGTTACATTTGGCGACAATGGCAAAGGCCAAATCTTGGGGTTTGGTAACATTCAAATAACTCCCTCCACATATATTGAAAATGTACTTTATGTTGATGGTTTAAAGCATAACTTAATTAGTATAAGTCAATTATTTGACAAAGGTTTTAAAGTATCATTTGAATCTTCTATATGCATAGTAGCTAATAACATTGATAATAGCATTGTTTTTATTGGAAATAGAAATGGCAATGTATATATGATTGACTTAGACAATTTGTCTACTAATAATCATTGCTTAGTTGCTAATAATGCTAATATGAATGAGATTGGTTGGTTGTGGCATCGAAGATTAGGTCATGCAAGCACACACCTGATTTCAAAACTAATTAGAATGGATTTAGTAAAAGGTCTACCTAAATAGATTTTGAAAATAACAAAATATATGATGCATGTCAGTTTGGAAAACAAACAAGAAGTTCTTTTAAATCTAAAAATGTTGTTTCAACTTCTAGGCCATTAGAGCTACTTCACATGGACCTTTTTGGACCAACTAGAACCACAAGTCTAGGAGGAAAGAAATATGGTCTTGTGATAGTAGATGATTACTCTAGATTCACTTGAGTAATTTTTAGCTCACAAAGATGAAACTTTCTCGATATTCATAAAATTCTTCAAGAAAGTAACAAATGAGAAAAAACACTACCATAGTGTCTCTAAGAAGTGATCATGGAACTGAATTTGAAAATCACTTATTTGAAAGTTTTTGCAATGAAAATGGTATTAATCATAACTTTTCTGCACCAAGAACCCCTCAACAAAATGGAGTAGTTGAAAGGAAAAATAGGACTTTAGAAGACATGGCCCGTACCATGCTATGTGAAAGTAAACTCCCGAAATACTTTTGAGCGGAAGCTATTAACACAACATGTTACATCCTAAATAGAGCCTTAATCAGACCTATTTTAAAGAAAACACCTTATGAATTATGGCATGATAGAAAACCCAACATTAAATATTTTCATGCATTTGGTTGTAAATGTTTTGTTCACAATAATGGTAAAAACAATTTAGGTAAATTTGATGCTAAATCTGATGAAAGAATATTCTTAGGATACTCTACGACTAGTAAAGCATATAGAGTATTTAACAAGAAAACTTTAGTTGTTGAAGAATCCATTCATGTAGTGTTTGATGAATCTTTAGCAACTCGTTCCAAAAAATTTGATGATGAAGAAGATACAAACTTAATTGAAAAAGATCTTGAAAAATTAAATATTGATGTATCTTTAGATCATGAGCAAGACGCTAAAGATAATGATTCACCTAAGGTTGATGATACTAACCCTAATCATAATGATGTAGAGCTACATAGGGATTGGAGATATGCTTATAGTCACCCTAAGGAATTGATTATAGGTGATCCATCTCAAGGAATAAGAACTAGATCATCTATGAGAAATATTAGTAATCATCTTGCATTTGTATCATAAATTGAACCTAAACTATTGAAGAAGCTGAAAAAGATAATAATTGGATGTTAGCAATGCAAGAAGAATTAAATCAATTCACTAGAAATAATGTATGGACTTTAGTAGAAAGACCTAAAAATCATTCTGTTATAGGATCAAAATGATATTTAGAAATAAACTAGATGAGAATGGCATAGTAATTAGAAACAAAGCTAGATTAGTTGCAAAAGGATATAATCAAGAAGAAGGTATTGATTTTGATGAAACCTTTGCACCAGTAGCTAGATTAGAAGCCATTAGACTATTACTTGCATTTGCATGTCACATGAATTTTAACTTATTTCAAATGGATGTAAAAAGTGCTTTTCTAAATGGATTTATAAATGAAGAAGTATATGTAGAACAACCACCAGGTTTTGAAGATCATGAATTTTCAAATCACGTTTTTAAATTGCACAAAGCATTATATGGTTTGAAACAAGCACCTAGAGCTTGGTATGATAGATTAAGTAAATTCTTAATTGAAAATGATTTATAAGAGGAAATGTTGATAAAACATTGTTTTTGAAAAGAAAAGGTAAAGATTTATTAGTAGTTCAAATATATGTTGATGATATCATTTTTGGTGCTACTAACAATCTTCTATGTCAAGAGTTTGCTAAGTTGATGCAGGGCGAATTTGAAATGAGCATGATGGGAGAACTCAATTTCTTCCTTGGACTCCAAATCAAACAAAGCAAAGAGGGAATCTTTATCAACCAAACAAAGTACACAAGAGAAATTCTAAAGAAGTTTGGTATGGAATCAATCAAACCCCTCGGAACACCAATGAGTCCTTCATGCAAGCTGGACAAAGATGAAGAAGGTAAGAAGGTTGATCAAAAATATTATCGAGGTATAATCGGATCCTACTTTACTTAACTGCAAGTAGACCAGACATAATGTTTGCTGTTTGCTTATGTGCTAGATTTCAGTCTGAACCTAAAGAATCACATTTAATTGCTGTTAAAAGAATACTAAGATACTTAAGTGGAACAAAAAATGTAGGTTTATGGTATTCTAGAGACTCAACATTGAACTTAATTGCATACACTGATTCTGATTATGCTGGATGTAAGTTAGATAGAAAAAGCACAAGTGGTGCATGCCAATTCTTAGGAAGTAACTTAATCTCATGGTTTAGCAAAAAGCAAAATTCAGTTGCATTATCAACTACTGAAGCTGAATATGTTGCGGCTGGAAGTTGCTGTGCTCAAATCCTATGGATTAAGCGACAACTTGAAGACTATGGTATCACACTTGATAAAACACCTATAAAATGTGATAATACAAGTGCAATTAATCTGACGAAAAATCCAATTCAACATTCTAGAACTAAACACATAGAAATTAGATATCATTTTATAAGAGAACATGTTGCAAATAATGAAATATGTCTTGATTATTAATACTGAAGAACAATTAGCTGATATATTTACTAAACCCTTGAGTG